>JAUPFV010000005.1:132042253-132193754 GCA_036936605.1 Limnanthes douglasii subsp. nivea | reverse complement strand
AAGGTGCCTGAATCAAGCATTCAAAACCAGCTAAGAAAATCTGTCTGAATGAATCCGGACAATCCAGAACTACCACCGGCTTTGCTCGAAGTGGTGGAAGAGAACGATGAATACACTGTCGAAGAGCGTGATAGGCTAAAGTGTGAAATAGAAGCTCTGAGGGCAGAAAAGGCCAAGATGGGCGTGAAAGAAAAATCCAAAGCATCGGTTGCTCATCACACCGATAACCCCACAGAGCATGAGTCTTCAAAAACTCATGTGAGCACCAAAAAGACTCATGCCAGTTCTAAAAAGTCTCACCGGTCCAAGCCTGTGGAGAGTTCCGACTCAAGCTGAGATCTTCTGATAGCTCTTCGGACAGCGAGGGAGTTGAAAAATCCTTGTCCTCTAGCAGCGATGAGGGTCGAACCAGAAAAAAGCAAAAGCAGATTAAAAAATATTCAAGAAAAAGGGATAGACATGGAAGGATGAAGAGGCATATTGGTAAGGGATAGACATGCCTCCGGTCATCTCATAACCGGAGGCATGTGGACAACATGCTGATGAATCCCTTTGCTTTCCACGATGAACCAGGTATCTTTGCAACTCCCAATAAGGATACTGTGTTCATTCGTGGAAGTAATTGGAGGCAATCTCCATTGTATTCTAAAATTCTGTCCGGAAACCTCCCCAAGAGGTTTGATAGCACCAAAATCGAGAAGTACGATGGCAGTACTGATCCGGACAACCATCTGGAGCAATTTAAAAACTTCATGATGAACTTTGACGATGATGATAAACTACTTTGTAGGGAATTCTCCCAATCATTCACGGGGAGTGCTCTGAAATGGTACAACAGCCTGCCTCAGGGTTGTATTAAAGATTTTGATACTTTTTGGGTAGCCTTTCGAAGGCAGTTCGTAGGGAGTAAAGAGCTAAAGGGCAATGGAGACACAATAATCCATTGTGCCCATGAACCAAATGAGTCCTTGAAAGAATATATAAGTCGTTTTGTGAACACCAAGAATGGGTTGGCTGATTGCTTCGAACAAGTGGCAATAGCATCCCTAAGGCAAGGTTTGAACCCATGCAATCTAGCTGATTCAGTGACCAGAAAGAAGGCCATGACATGGGGAGGGTTGCTGAATCAGGTTGGCAAACAGATAAATGTTGATGAAACAAAGAAAACCAGGGTGCACAGGCAGGTGAGGTCCACCCCAGTGGCACCAAATCCCAATCAAAATCAGTCCGGGAACAAAGCAAGAGAGACCGGACAGGGGCATGGTAGGGCAAAAGCTCAGTCTCAGCCAGCTGCTCCTGCTCAGAGTCAGCAATCCAGAAACAAAAGAGGGCCATGGGTCCAACCAGAGTGGTTCGCAGAGCTAAAATAAAGTGTGGCCACCATTTTGATAAAACAAAGGATGAGGTGCATTACCGGAGACCGGCAACGCTGCAGTCTCCCAGAGAGCATCGCAACAACTCTTTTTGCCAATATCACAATGATATTGGCCATACCACTGATGACTGTATAGCATTGAAACAAGAAGTTCAAAACTTGATTGAGAGAGGAAAGCTGGGAGCTTACGTTAAAAGAAGAAGAGGCAACATGCCTGACAACACTCACCGAGTTGGTCCAAGTAATGCTGCTCCGGAGGGGGCCATGGTTATAGTTGAAAGGTTTGACATGGAATCTGAATACTTGGATCCTGATCCAACTCGAAACAGAGTGGGTGCTATAGAGGAATGTTCTAGATCGGTCTCCGGGCTCATTAAGTTTTTCGAGTCGCTTACAATTTTCGGAGGGGACACTATGACAGCTCCTACTGCTTCTTCAAGGAAGAGGCATGTTCATACTTTAGCCTCCCAGCTAGAAGGAGGCATGACATCCTATCAGTCACCAAACTCATTCCCCTTCATTGTATTTGATGAAGATGATTTGAGAGACATTGATGGCCCTCATGAGGATGCTGTTGTCATAGGAGCATCTATAGGGGGCAATGACATAAGACGAATCGTGGTGGATACTGGAAGCTCAGCCAATATCCTTTTCCTAACCACTTACAAGAAAATGAAAAATCCAGCTGTAATTCAGAATTCAGACAGGTCAATCGTGGGCTTCACAGGCAGCTCAGCAGATGTGATCGGAGAATTCGAAGAAGAGGTGTTATTGGGCAAGGGCCCTTTCAAGAAAATGGTCAGAATACTCTTTATTGTAGTGGATTGTCCCACTTGCTATAATGCTATTCTAGGGAGGTCTTGGCTCTCTAGGATGCATGCAGTGGCTTCAACAGTCCACCAGTGCTTGAAGTATGTTGTTCAGGGACAGGTTGGAGTCGTCCGGAGCAGCCAAAAGATTGCAAGAGAATGTTATGCCACTTCCCTGGCTCCTCGAACATTGGGGGCAGTCCGTATTAATGAACAATAGCAGTTTGAGGGCCTTTCTAGGGGTGAGGGTGAAATTGATGACCCCAGAGAGACCCTTGGAGTGTTGATACCAGTTGAAGAGGTAGAAACACACTGTTTGGAAGATGGGAAAAGTGTCAAGATAGGGTCTAAAATGCCACATATGTTGAACAATGAAATGTTGAAGTTTTTAAAGAACCATCAACACGTTTTTGCTTGGTGCAATGATGATGTTACTGGAGTCCCATCGAGAGTGATATCACATCACCTAGCGGTCCGGAGAGACGTAACACCAGTGGTTCAAAAAGAAAAGCTTTTCCAAAGAAAAGGCTGATGTCATTGTGCAAGAGGTTGACAGACTCACAAAGATGGGGTACATTAAGGAATCTCAATACCCTTTGTGGACTGCCAATCCTGTCTTGGTGAAAAACAAGAATGGCAAGTGGCGCATGTGCATTGATTTCACAGATCTCAATAGAGCTTGCCCAAAAGACTTGTATCCGGTCTCCCAGATTGATCAGTTAGTAGACTTTACCTCTGGGAACAAGCTGCTTTCCTTTATGGATGCTTTCTCCGGATACAATCAGATTCAAGTAGATCCAAAGGATCAAGAGCATACCACATTTGTCACTGACAGAGGTCTTCATTGCTACAAAGTAATGCCATTTGGTTTGAAAAATGATGGGGCTACTTATCAGAGGTTAGTCAACAAGGCATTTGCTGATCAAATTGGAAGAAATATGGAAGTGTACATTGATGACATGATCGTGAATAATGTAGACGAGCAGTTGCACTTGTCCGATCTCCAAGAAACTTTTGCCAACTTGGTAAAAGTGAATTTGAAGTTAAACCCTGAAAAGTGTGTGTTCGGAGTGCAGTCCGGGAAGTTTCTAGGCTATATCATAAGTGAGCATGGAATACAGCCCGATCTGGACCAGCTAAATGCTCTTTTCCAGATGGAACCTCCTCGAAACATTAAGAAGTACAGCGGTTAACGGGGAGGTTAGCTGCCTTAGACAGATTTATCTCAAGGTCTTCGGATAGGTGCGCTCCTTTCTTTCAAACCTTGAAGGGTGCAAAGGGCTTTGATTGGACCCCGCAGTGTGATGAGGCTTTCAATGAGATCAAGAAACACCTGTCCTCCCCCAAAACTTTGTTCAAGCCAGTCGATGGGGAGACTCTCTTTGTATATTTGGCAGTTTCAAGTTGTACCATCAGTGGTGTGCTGGTAAGAGAGGTCGATAGTCATCTCCATCCAGTGTACTACATCAGCAAAAGCTTGATAGATGCAGAGAAGCGTTACTTGAAACTTGAAAAATTGGCATTAGCCCTGGTGATAGCTGCAAGGAAGATGAGGCCTTATTTCCAGGCTCATCCTATCATCGTCCGGACCTCTTTTCCCCTAAAGAATGTCCTTCAAAAAGCAGACATTTCGAGCAGAATGACTAAGTAGTCAGTAGAGTTGGGGGACTTCGACATAGACTTTGCTCCCCGAACAGTAGTCAAAGCCCAAGCTGTGGCTAATTTTCTGGTTGAATTCCACTCCGACAGGGATACGGAGCAAACTACTGACATAAAAGATAAAAAGGTATGGGTCGTCCGAACAGATGGTGGATCTAGCACTATGGGATGTGGTGCAAGGAGTATGTTTAACTTCCCCATATGGAGATAAGATGTACCAGGCTATTTGTTTTGCTTTCAGGGCATCTAATAACGAGTCCGAATACGAAGCAGCTATAGCTGGGTTAAAGTTAGCCCACATTTGTGGGGCCAAGAGGGTCAAGCTGTTAAGTGACTCTCAACTACTTATCCACCATGCCCAAGGCCAATCTGAGGCTAAGAAGGAGCAACTTGTGAAGTATTTACTCCTCCTAAAAAAAATGAAGCACTTAAGTTTAAAGGTGTTGTCTATGAGCACATTCCCCGGACAGAAAATGAGCTAGCAGACTCATTGGCAACCATAGCATATACGGAGTCATATCCATGGATCCATGTGCTCGAAAACCCCTCTATTCAACTTAGTAAGGGTAAAGAAGAGGAAATTTTTGAAATACAAGTGAAACAACCTCAAGACTGGAGGTTTCCTCTCCTTCAATATCTCTCCGATGGTGTCGTGCCTCCAGATAAGTCACTAGCCAGAACATTGAAGCACAAGGCTCGTGGTTTCGTCATATTGAGAGAAGTGTTGTATAAAAAGTCCTACAGTAAACCTCTCTTGCGTTGTTTGGGGGATGAAGAGTCACAAGTGGTCCTCTCCGAATTGCATGATGGTGAGGGATCAGCCCATTGTGGGTTTAGAGCTTTAACAAGAAGAGTTTTACTCTCCGGTTACTATTGGCCATCAATCATGAAAGATGCTAAGGAATTGCTGGGGAGGTGTGACCCATGCCAGAGGTACAACAATGAAATTTATGTACCAGCCATTCCTTTAGAGTCAATTTCTGAGCCCATTCCTTTTGCTCGATGGGGATTGGATTTAGTAGGCCCTCTCCCCGTGGCGTCCGGAGGGCACAAAACTATAATTGTGGCCATAGACTACTTCTCGAAGTGGATAGAAGCAGCCCCTCTAGTAGGGACAACATCAAAAGGTGTTATAAAATTCATTCTATCCAACATATGTTGCAGATTTGGTGTCCCACATAAAATAACAACAGACAATGGGCCACAGTTCGACTATAGAGAAATGGAGAGCTTCCGTGCCTCAAGGGGTATACTGCATTGTTTTTCTTCACCTTTCCACCCACAAGCAAATGGGCAAGTTGAAGTGGCTAATAGAACTATACTGTCCGGTTTAAAAAAGAATTTGGAAGGGTTGCTGGGAAGTGGCCTAGTTATCTACAAGAGGTCTTGTGGGCCTACCGGACAACACCTGGGGCTGCAACACAAGAATCACCTTTTGCCTTGGTCTATGGGATGGATGCAGTAGCCCCCATAGAGAAGACCCTCCCCTCTTTTCGTGTTCACAACTTATCCGAACACGCTAATGAGGTGGCAATCAGAGGTCAACTTGATTTGATAGAAGAAAGACGAGTTAAAGCTCACCTTCGAGTTGCACACTATTAAGGCTTGATGAGGAGCAGGTTTGCTTCCAAAGTCAAAAGAAGAGATTTCCAACCAGGGGACAAAGTATTAAGGAAGGTCTTCTTACACACTAAAGAAAAGCTCTTCGGAAAGCTGGCCCCAACTTGGGAGGGTCCGTATATGGTTGTTGAAAGAATTAAGCCTGGAACTTATTGGTTGGAAGACAAAGATGGCAGAGTTCTAACTCATCCTTGTAATATCGAGCATCTTCGGATGTACTTGGAATAGCACTTGTATAAATATTTACTTTTTTAAACATCCATGTAAATATTTGGGGGCATACTCTTTCCTCCCTGGTGGCACGGGAAGGTTTTAATGAGGTGTCCGGGCGGTTGAATAAAATTCGATGCCTTCTTAAAAAATTTCTAAGTGTTTTTAAAGTTTTGTCCCTTGTCATACTATCCGGACTGAAATTACTAAGGGCTATTTAAACTCTAGACGGAGAATTTAAACACTCTCACTATGAAACAACTAAGGGCTATTTAAACTTTGGCTATCAAAATTAGAACAAACAATGGAAGAAGATGGTAGTTGCACAAAACAGAGATATTCATTGAATGAAATAACTTAAACGTGCCTTGGCCTTCCAAGGACTTTTAAACAGTCAAAGTAGAACACAAAAAACCTGTTCGGTCAAATGCCGGACACCATTGCAAAAAGAGTTCCTTGGCCTTCCAAGGACTTTAGTCTGAATAAAAAATAAACAAAGTAGATCGTAAGTTAAGGTTGAGCCTTTGAAGATGGCTCACCTTCATCTACCTTCTTGCCTTTAAAGTCGCCTTTCCCTTCGTCTACCTTCTTGCCTTTGGGATCGTCTTTCTTGTCATCTTGGCTCTCCCTAGTATGTTCTTCATCATCCGAGGAGCCACTAGAGTAGCCATACCTGTCACCTTCGGCCATCGTGTGGTATGGGAGGTCTTCGGGCTCAACATAAAGCCACAAGTCCCCTAGGTTCCTCTGTGGAAACTTTTCATGGAAGAGTAGAACCATGTTAGACCTCACCTTCTCAAGTAGTAGCTCTTCCCTCTTGATCATCTGGTTGGCATAAGCATTGATCCTGGCTTGGATCTTGGCCTCCTGCTCCTGTAACAAAGTATTTTTCTCCTAGGCAGCCTTGGACACTGCATTCTCAAGGGCAATCTTATCAGTAGTTAAGTTGGTGATGACTTTGTCTTTTGCCTTGGTTTCTTCTTTTGAGGTAGCAAGGTCCTTCTCCATACCGGACAACTTCTCCCGGAGGTCTCTAATGGTTTCCTCTAGAGTGGCAACTTTTGTGGTGCTTTCCTCCTAATTCCTCTTCAACTCCTCGTTTGCTTCGTTTAGCATGTCAGCGTTGGAAGTAGCAGTGCGAAGGTCTTCGGACAACTTCTCCTTCTCAGACTTAAGGTCTTTGATAATGTCTGCTTGACCCCGAACTTGTTTCTCCAACGTAAGTACCGGCTGCACATTGCTTCACAAGGAGTGCGCTATGGTATCCTTCTCACTAGAGACAATGAAAGTCTTACCATTGAAGTTGACCGTGTTGGAGCTGCTCGGAGGAATGTAAGGCTCTGCGAAGTCGTCTCTAGGGAGTTTGAGGAAGTATTCACCAAGCTCACCAAGACCGGTGATGTCGACTCCATCGATGTTGAGATCTCCTCCTTCAACCTCATCGGTATGAAAGTCCCTTGGGATCTCTTCAGCATGCGTTGGGTCAGAAGGGTTAGCCTGGAAAGAAGGCTCCGGATCCCGGAGAGCAAGCTCATCTCCCTTAGCAGTCTTTTTCTTCTTGGCTACCCGGTCTGCGCCTTCACTCCCCTATTTGTGATTCCTCTTGGAAGCCCTTGGAGGTTGTGGGAGGTCTGCTTCCTGCCTTTCGGTCTCTTGCTCCACCACTTACAAGAGAGCAGCATCGATTTGGCTCTGGGCCGGCCCCGCCGGGTCTGTTGGAGCATCCTTCTCAGCATCAGTAGGATTAGCATCGCTCGCCACCTTCTTTCATTTGTTCTTGCCCTTCATTTTGCTTGGGGCTTTGGCCCGGCCTGGCAGGAAGAGTGTCCCATCTGGTTCATGGGTCCTCTTAAGCATATTGTCCGGAGAAGGCTGGGTGGTGAGCTCCTCCCAAGTCAAGTCTCTCCGACCTGTGGTGTTCCACAGGTGAGACCTTGCCAAGTTTCCACTGGTGAAGGCAGTGTGGAATCGGTTCCCCCATTCCTCAGCAGCCCAGGAATTAATCTTGCCACAAGTAACCTGCCCGGCCTTCAAGTAATCACCGAACTCCTTAGGAAGTTCTGTTAAGACAAAAGAAAGACCAATTAATTTAAACCAACTTTAAGAAGGAAGAAGTAGAGAAAGATTTAAAGTGGGAGACTTACGGTCACTCCTCCACCTGCTTCTGAGGAGGCTTGGGTTCACTCCGGACTTGATCTTCTTTCCGTTTTCCCAAGCGCCACTGACGAACAAAAACTGGCTCCTCCATTTACTCTCAGACTCCAACAGATCATCAACAGCTTTGAAACTTTCCCCCATATTGAAGTGGTAGAAGGGGAATTGGTGATGTTTGCAAAGATTGGCCACTGCAGAAAACTCTTCCATAAGAAGAGGGATCCCAGACAGCCTTGATGCCATGATGCATGACATAAGGGTATACCAAGCGTTGGGGCTCAGATAGCTCGGACAGAGTTTGATCAGATGAAAATATCTGACAATCTCTGGGTCCAATGGGAATCGGAGTCCCCAATTAAATAGCTCCGTGAAGATGACTATTTCATTCAGCTTGCGATCCATAGGAGTTTCAGGATCTATAGGAATCCTTATCTTCACATTTTCTGGGATCCCCCATTTCGTGCGCATTCGACCCAGTTCAGCCGTATTGATGAATGCATACTTGGTCTTCTGTAAGGCCAAGAGGTATTTAAGTTCGACCTTGTGAAAACAAGGCCCCACCTTCCCTTCAAGACACTCCAGCAGCTCCGGGTGCCTCAAGCACAGGTTTTCTTTGCCTTTATCTTTTTTGGCAGCAGCAGTATTACTAGTGTGACCGGAGGGCTCAGACTCGAAAGGGACTTCTTCAGTAGAGTCCTCCATTTTTTCCTCCATGATCGTTGGAGGAATATCAGTGGCAGTGGCCCGGGGAGAATTCAAACTTGGCTCAGCTTGGCTTCCAGACTGCTGATCTTCAGTGTTTCCTTGACTTCTAGTCTCAGGCTGGAGCTCTGAGGCAGAGATCCCTCTTCGAAGTGCTGGGCTGCTAGCCTCCGGACCAGGTAGTCTTTCCCGGGGAGCTCTGATAGGCACTCCAGACCCAGAGTTGCTATTTTTTGCCCCCGACTTTGAGGGAGTGTTCTTAGAGGCTTGCCCCTTTACCAGCCGACTCTTTCTTCGGTCGACTAACTTCTACGGGGAGTGCTCCATGTCTGATCCCATCGCTATGAAGGGTGAGGGTTTTTTGAAGCTAGTGGCAGTTACTCCTGGTTCGACGATGGATTCTGATTCCTGAACCGAGGAACCAGAGATGATGGGGGAAAGGCTAGGTTGGAATAACTTTCTAGGCTTAGTGCCTTTGGAGGAAGAAGATCCTCGATCTGACTCTGCAGCAGAGGCAATTGGTCTGTCAACAGGCGAAGTAGGTAACCCTGCTGCGATTCGTCTTTCCTTCTCGACTTTTTGTGCCTTCTCCAACTCAGAAAGGTTGAGCCACCCGCCTTTGATCAAAGCAGTCCTTGCTGTAAACATAAACTATCAAGTAAATCTTTTCTTTAGAGAGAGAAAGCTCTAAGAAAATATGCAGAGTAAATATGAAAGAGATAGTAAAACAGTAGAAAGTGAGTTTGAATTTATAGTAAATCTGAAAAAGCAGTTGATTCCTAGGAGAATTCGAAAAGTTTGGCAATGATTAAAAGACGGCGCTGATGTCACCATTTGTAATTAAAGAGGTTGATTTTCGAAGAAGGTGGGTTCGAAATTCAAGGTGAAAAAACGGCTAAAGCAACCAATCAGAGTGTGACACGTGTCCCACGATCTCTGGCAAAAAACCGTTTGGATTCATCAAGCTTTATATGTCCGGATAAACCATAAAGCAAATATATCTCTCCGGATGAGAACTACCCCTGATATCGGACTGTTTTTCAGGTTTTTGACAAAGAGAATTTGAACAAATACCTAAAAAAGGGGCTCCTGATGAGTCCCAATTTTGCCTGCTCCCCGTACAGGGACAGATCGGTCCAACCTCTCCGGATACCGGACAGCTCACTTCGAATATCTAGACCATAGGACTGTTCGAACTATGACAAAAGTACTAAAAAACCTAAACACTTCTTGACTAAGCTACTTGCTCACCTACTTAGAGCTCATGGGTCTTTGAACATGACCCGGGTCCATTAAACATGACCCGAAAGCCCATAAGGGCCCAAACATCAGGGTATAAATACCCAACCACCTGCATTAAGTGTAGGTAATGAGAATTAACTGCTACCAAACTGCTTAATTATCTCTCTACTCTCTACTCTAAACACTTAAAACACCCACATACCACCATAAAACACCAACTGAAAGTACCAGCCTACCCTCAGGCAATTATTATCCACACCAAATCGTACAAAGAAGAAGAATATATCAGTCACCTATTTGTAAAGTATAAATTGGCTTGGGAATTTTGGACACATTTTGGTGGCATTTTTAAGTTACATATATTAAGACCCATGACTATTACTCACCTAATTTAAACATGGTACTATCATATGAGAAAGAAACACATATTAGGAGTATTTTCCACTAATAATGTGTTTGGCATTCTGGTTTGCAAAAAACAAATATAAACATCAAGACCAAGTTACAAGTACTACATTTTTCATTGATCATATTTAAACATAATATATAGGCTGAATATAGCTGATCTCTTTAAAAGATCTCACTGAATGAGTGATATAAGTTTAGCTAATGAATTTGGATTCTTTGAGATAAGACACTTACCAAAGAAATGTGTTGCTATTAAATGAAGAAAACCTAATGATAGTAGGGTTAAACTAAACACTAATGGACTTCTCTACACAATAGTGAATCAACAAGGGGTGGAATTATAAGAGATAATAATGATAATTCTATTCTAGCTTTTGGTCTTCTTTATAAGAAACAAACTCCCATTCTAGTAGAATACATTCTAGTAGAATACATGACTCTCCTTGATGGACGACTAATCTAGAGAGAGAAGAACATATCCCGTGCTAATATTGAAATAGGCTCATCTGAATTAATTAAATATGCTATGATAAATGTGTGATTTACCCGAAATGGGTTCGTGACAGTTGATTTAAAACCTACAAAACATAAGATAAGAAATACAAAAATAGGCTCTAACTTTCCTCTTATCCATTAAAAAGAAAGTATTGTTCTTTCTCATTCTCTCAAAGAAGTACAAAAATAGTGCATTCACAACTCTTTCCCATCGGAGAAAGAAAGATCAAATAGCGAGTAAGGGAAATCCGTCTGAACTCTTTCATCCATCATCCATGGCTTCTCCCTTCTGTCTTCTTCACATTTTCCTCGCTTTCTTTATTGTATTTGTATTTGTACCCACCTCCCAATCCCTTCTCTCCCCCAACTACTACCAAAAAACATGCCCTGACTTTCCTAATATCCTGCGCGACACCGTACAGACCAAACAATCTCAACAACCAACCACCGCTGCAGGCACCCTCCGCCTCTTCTTCCAAGATTGCTTCCTCAATGGATGTGACGCTTCTGTCCTCGTGGCTACCAACTCCTTCAACAGCGCAGAACGCGATGGAGACATCAACCATTCGCTTCCGGGAGATGCATTTGACGTTGTCACACGTGCCAAGACTAACCTAGAACTGACATGCCCTGGGGTCGTCTCCTGTGCTGATATTTTAGCTCAAGCCACACGCGACCTCATCATTTCAGTTGGTGGACCTAACTATAACGTACAGATGGGTCGTAAAGACGGCCTTACCTCTACGTCTAAAGATGCTGAAAAAAATATTCCGATGAGCAACATGACTTTCAATGAAATCATGAGGATCTTCGAGGCGAAAGGGTTTACGGTACAGGAAATGGTAGCCCTTAGCGGAGCCCATACCATAGGTTTCTCACACTGTGTGGCGTTCAAAGACAGATTGTTCTCTTACAGCAAAACGACCCCAACGGATCCTGAAATGAACAGAAAATTTGCAGCTGCCTTGAAAAACATGTGCAAGAATTACACTACCGATCCAAATATTGCAGCTTTTAACGACGTGGTAACACCAACAAAATTTGACAATATGTATTTCAAGAATCTACAAAGAGGGTTAGGTCTTTTACAGACTGATCACAATCTGATTAAGGACCCGAGATCAAAGCCGTTTGTGAATTTGTATGCGAAGAATGAGGCTCTTTTCTTCCAAGATTTTGGTCGGGCAATGGAGAAACTTGGGACCCTCGATGTCAAAGGAGAGGGAGAAGGAGAAGTGAGACGTAGGTGCGATCAGTTTAACTCTATCCAGACATAGATTTGATACCAGCCTTTAATATCTATAAAAGCATCAAAGGAAGAAGCTTAGATTAGATTTGATCAGAGGGGGATCTGGTTGGATGAGGCCAGTTATAAGGCCCCCCGTGGTTTCATGGACACATTAGATATTTGCATAATCTATACTTATACATGAGTTTTAATTTTTCTTTGTTCGTGATAGGGTTTTTTATTTTTGGGTTATACTCTCTGCCAACAAATAGTGAATGTCAAGTTTCAAAGACAAGTCTCTTAGGTTTCATGAAAGCTAAATATGTTTAAATTGTTTGTTTATTGTTTTAGACATTGTTTCTCATATTAGAATGTAAAATTCATGAAAATTACAACGAGCAACAAAAGAATATGCTAAAAACAAAAAGTCAACTATAAAGTTGATTACTTTCTAATATCACCAAGTTAAATCGTATAAAACAAACAAAAGTAGAAATGACGAACCACAGTTAGAAAATGTTTAGAATTTACGAGTTGCTTCTCCAAACTATTACAAACGACCTGGGAAAGTTTTTGTGGCGCCAAAATGTTATAAAATGTAGAATATAAGAAAGATTTTTCTTTTCTTTTTTTCAGGTTGCGCAATAGAACATGTTTAATTTATTCGATAACTTTTAAAGTTTTTTATGAAGCAAATTCATATTGAAATATTTTTTTATGGTTTTCTAAAATTTTAATCAGATAAAATATGAGTTTTATTTGGAACAAAAGAATAAATGTTTTGTTGTGTAATCTGTTTTTGAACTAAAAACACCAATATATATTTCAACGGAAGGAATGAATGTTTTAAAATGTTTATACAAACTAATTATTTGGAAATAAACGTCTTAATCCAAGCTAGGGCGATGGTTGACGCCATTTGACCCCATTAATCACAATATTATCTAGCAATTGGGAACTCCGCACTCTACAACGTGTTCGATAAAATATAATGACTACATTAAACGACTAGTCAATCTAATTACAATAAAACATCTAATAATTCTTTGTCATTTTATTGCAATACATAATTATTTAAAATAAAATCACAACAAACAATAAATGTATACATAAATGAAAAATCACGGCAATTGAATTTCTAAATAATTATTGCACATTTCAAATATTCGAATATCAAGGTATCACTAGTGATTGAATAGTTGAAGATAATATAAATATAAATTTACATTCATAGATGTGTTTATTTGAGACTAATTTTTACTAGTTTTGTGTTCGTTTCCTTCTCAAGTATATGAAAGTCAAGTCATAGTTTTAATGAAGCGACTAAACTTCATGATTAAATAAGTAGCTTCTCTACCCTCGCACATACATAAGCATATTTTCAAAAGAACTATTAAGAATATAAACTCCACTTATTACAACTTGCAGATCTGAACACATACCTTGGGATAATACTACTAATATGTTCGAATCTCTAGATGTTTAGATTTCCTTATTGAATTCAGCACCTAATTTCATATTAGATGAGAACTGAGTATCTCAACATGAGAGATTTCAGATGGATTTTGATCCAATCCTAATAGCCAATTTGTGTACAAGATCTCTACTTTACCTAAATGATCCGCTAAATTATATTGAGTTTTCACAAAATTCACTGATATAACACAATGCGTGATGCACTCACGAATCATGATGTGTCTAACACCTAAGTTTCTAAACCTACCTATGTAAAATTGTCTATAAGCATTAACCAATGCAACTTCACTTTTATATAAGATATATATAAGTAGCAACGGTTTGGGCCATAATATAATTTTATATATAAGATTTTTTATCCCTCGAAGTGGAAGTAAATAATAAGGTACATTTTTTGAAAGAATATTTCCAAACTCCTATAAAAGAAAAACAACCTCCTTAGGGAAATCACTGACGATATGATTAGTGTATAAAAAAGTCTCCCTGTACACGAGTACAATAAAGAGCTGGTTTGAAAGTAAAGCTCTCTTGATCGCACTTTTTTAGGCTATGTTACTGAATTTTTCCTCTTTTGCTCTCACTATGGCTGAAATCATCTCTCTTTCATCAGTGTTTTTCTCTATTTTTTTTGTCTAACATTTTTTGTCTTTATCTTTTTTTTCCAATTTCGACCATCTTTTCTGAAAATTTGATTTTTATAGCTTCAACTTTAATTCGTCCTCCATGACCTGATTTGGAGTTAATGAAACAAGAGTAATAAGATATTTTTTGAAAGTGAAGGAATACCTGTTTGTAAACGCATCATGAGTAACCCTCAGATTATACTTTTATGGCTTACTAATAATAAATGGTACACATGCATTGCAACCACATCGCAAAGAACTTTGTCTTTGTATTTTCCAATAGATTATGTCACCAAATATTGTTTGGTTACCTTGATCTCGCCACAATATTTTAGCCATTAAAGATGGTAAATGTGAGTATGTTTTAAGGTAATTAAGGCCAATTTATGCACCAAGTAAGTACTAGATACGTTGGTAAACACCCACCATCGATACTGACGTTGTAAAGTTTATTGTATGCAAAACATATAGTATGAAACAAGTTCTCCTTTTGGTTACCTTCTTCCGTCTTAACGTGTACACTCATATCACAATCTTTTGTTCTTCATTAGATTTATTCAAAGTTGGTAGTGCATCATCATCATCATCATCTTATTTTTCTTTTTCCTCTAACTCAATCTCTCCTTCGGGGTTTTTAACCACCACCATTTTGTTCATACAATGGCTAGCTATGTGTCCTCACCTTTGAAATTTAAAATATTTTACGTCACATATTTTAGAAGTAGAATACTCACTTTTACTGGAATTATTTGTGTTCTTTGGATTAGTATTTTTATATCTTTTAAATATTTTCTTTTTTGTAGTTGGCCTTATCGGATTATAATTGTCATCCACGAACTACTAGCAGTTGCAAATTGTCATCTCCTAGTCAATCCCTTTTGTTTTAATTGCTCCTCCACCTTAATGGATTGATGTAAAATATTCGTTAGCTCAAATAATTTTGCATCTCAACTACATCTGCAATGTCACGATTCAGACCAAATAAAAATATTTCCGTTTAAGCTTTCCTATCTTCTTTGATATTAGCTCGAATCATGGGTACCTCCGTTTTCTTGTCATACTCATCCACACTATTAGAACCTTGGTTTAACCTCTGCAATATATGATACAACCCTCTATAACAGTGGTTGGATACAAATTGTCTTCTTATTACCATTTTTATCTCTTCCCAAGTTTTTATTGATGGTTCTCGATTTATCCTTCTAGTGATCAATAATTGATCTCACAAAATAATGACATAGTCAATTAGTTCGATTGCAATTAGCTTAACGTTTTGTTGTTCAATGTAGTTGTGGCAATAAAATAAGATCTCTATTTTAGTTTCCCGCTCTAAGTATGCTGCATGGTCATTCTTAGCTTGAAACGATATGATTTTAATCATTATCTCTCATAGGTTTACCAATCATGGCTTCTATGTTCCCATATCCGTACTCAAATCCACTTTGGACTAAATGTGGCTCATTAAACTCCATTATGTCCACCTTTTCTTTAACATTTTGCCTCAGAACACATCCATGTTGATGCTTATTAGGGACGTTATATTTTTATCTCATAAGAGTTCCCGCTTCTACTCTGTCAAATCTCTCATGAACCTGGTCCATTTCATCCCTCACCATACGCTTCATTTGTCCTAGAAATGCCTGAATTTGAAGGTTTACACCTGCATGTTGTTGAGCAACTTCATTCTCAACTCCGTCATTTCCGAATTCTAGTTGATAGTTGGACTTGTTTAGAATCTGCAAAACAATCTTAGAAACCTCACAAATATTCTCTCACGGTTTCCTCTCTAGAACCGATACACACAGACTCGTGTTTTCGCTTTAATTTATTTTACCCTCTTATAACCTCACGCCTTCTTTCATTTTTCCATTATTTGTGTATTCTTTAGTTCTTAATTGAACTTCAGTAAACAAATCTAAAATAATCTAGTAAGAATTCAAAGTAGGAGAAATGAAACTAAGAAAAGTAATGAAAATCAAAATAAGAAAAGTAATCAAACTTAAAACACAAGAAATAATATTGTAAGTAAAACTAACATGTAGACTAAGGAAGTTCCTTGATAAAAATATCAGTATTTTAAGTAAGGTTAGAAATAACAACAAAACGAATAAACTTTATGGTAGTAATGCTTTTATTTTTTTATTTTTTTAATGTAGGAATGCTCTTTGTGGAATGAATACATTTTATGATAAGATAATCAAACTTACCTTAGAATCGAACCACTAATACCAACACATATGAACTCCCCCAACATGTATGATGAAACCCAGCAGTTATATTTGTTTTGGAACCTAAAGAACGTACGTGCAATGTTTGTTTAAGCCATGACCATTCACAAATAAAGATTAGAATAATGACTACAAGTTTGATGTTTGAACACCACAATAATATTCTCATAAGTTCAAAATTTTATTTAAGAACCAAGAGGACACACCTCACAATACAATAATATTCTAAAATCCAAATTATGTTTACAAATCTTGTGAAGCCTCATATTTATACTTGGTACAACCTCCAAGTATAGAAGAATTACAAATGAGAATTAAATACAAACTTTAATAAACAGATACTTAAATATTTAAAACAAGCATAAAGGCCAATAATAAAGTCATTCAATAATCAAACAATTATATTCTCCTCATTTGATGGTTATGCTTGTACTATTCTAATCAATCACATTAATAGAAATAATGTTATATGTATTTGATCCCACCTTCATCTTATTAGAATCAACAACCCAACAAATTGAATTAGCCCAACAATTTTGAATAGCCCATTTAAGTGCATTTTTGAATTGTTTGGCTCTTACTCGCTAGGTCATTAAAAAGTGACAAAGTCTCTGGTCCAGAATCAGCTACATCACCACCAGTATGATCAAGATATCCATCTCACTCGTTTGCATCAGGAATTGTCAGCATCCCAAGTGAAGATACAATTTATACCTCTTTCAGTTAAGTTTTTCCTTAAGGGTTCATTGAGCTTTAGAGCTACTTCATTGCCTCAGACTATCAGGAAACTCAATATCATAGATTTGTTTTATACCAAAGCTCATATGACAGAATATTATTCCTTTTAGTAGGTATTATATTCAATAAATAACATATTGTAAGTGATGAGTCCGTACGAATTCACCACCATTCATTGAGAAATCCGGACAAGGGCAATTCAGACAATAAGTGCCCAGTCAACTATCCGGACATGACAAAAGTATTAAATAACTAAACACCTTTTGACTAAGCTAGGTGCTAATCAGCTTATTAAGTAAATGAGTCCTTAAACTTGACCCGATTTCATAACTTGACCTGAAAGCCCATGGGTCCATAATTAAGGGTATAATTACCCAACTACTTTCATTAATAAGGGTAATGAACATTTAATAAAACCAGACAGCTTAAATCTCTCACTACAAAACACCCAAACATTTAATACTCTTAAAACTCTCCAAAACACTTGACAAAATTACCCTCATCTTAAAGTAAACCTCACCAAATTGGCGACCACAGTAGGAGAAGAAGGTGCCTGAATCTAGCATTCAAAACCAGCAAGAAAAACCAGTTCGGATGAATCTGGATGAGCAAGCAATGCCACCACCTTTGGTGGAGGTGGTGGGAGAAAAAAATGAGTACACGACCGAAGAGCGAGACAGGTTAAAAGCTGAAATAGAAGCATTGAGGGCCACTAAAAAGGTAGAGATGGGTTTAAAGGAAAAGTCAAAAGTGTCAGCTATTCACCATACTGACAACCCAAGGGAGAATGACCCATCAGCAAAGACTCACTTGAGCACAACAAAGACCCATGTTAGTTCCAAGAAATCTCACCGGTCCAAGCCGGTGGAGAGCTCAGAATCTGAGTCCTCTAGTAGATCCTCAAATGAGGATGAGCTTGAGGAGTCCTTGTCATCCAGCAGTGATGAGGGAGATCCAAGAAGAAACAAAATCTGGTTAAAAAATATTCAAGAAAGAGGGATAGGCATGGAAGACTAAAGAGGCATCTGGGAAAAAGGTCGTCTCACAGCCATAGTCGTATGCATGTGGATCAACTGCTGATGGATCCTTTTGATTTCCATGATGAGCTAGGTATATTTGCAACACCTAATAAAGACACAATATTTAGTCGTGGTCGAAATTAGAGGCAATCGTCATTGTCCTCCAAGATACTGTCCGGAAACCTTCCTAAGAGGTTTGAAAGTACTGAAATGGAAAAGTAAGATGGGATCAAAGATCCTGCTAACCATATGGAATTGTTTAAAATATTTATGATAAATTTTGATGATGATGACAAACTTCTTTGTAGAGCCTTCTCCCAATCGTTTACGGGAAGTGCTTTGAAATGGTACAACAGCTTACCACAAGGTTGTATCAGAAACTTTGATACGTTTTTGGTGGCCTTCTGAAGGCAGTTTGTGGGGAGTAAGGAGGTTACGGGAAATGAAGATACTATTATTGATAACGCCCAAGAGCCAAATGAATCACTGAAAGACTATATAAGCCGGTTCTTAAACACTAAGAATGGGTTAGCTGATTGCTTTGAGCAGGTAGCAATAACTTCTTTAAGACAAGGGTTAAACTCTGGGAATCTGGCCGATTCAATAGTCAGGAAGAAGGGGCGGTTTGCTGAATCAGGTGGGAAAACAAATCAACGTAGACGAAACAAAGAAGACTAGGGTAAACAAGCAAGTGAGGTCTGCCCCAGATGCTCCAAACCAGAACCAGTCCAGATACAAGGCCAAATAAACCGGACATGGGCCCAATAAGGCCAAACAAACTCAATCCCACCCAACTCCAGCTCAGATCCAACAGTCCAGAAATCAACGAGGACCTAGGGTCCAACCGGAGTGGTTTGCTGAGTTGAAAGAAAATGTGGCAACCATCTATGACAAAACAAAAGATGAGATGCATTTCAGGAAGCCGGCAGCGCTTTAATCTCTTAGGAAAAGTCGTAATACTTGTTTTTTCCAATATCATCTTGATATTGGCTACAACACCAAAGATTGTATCGCTTTGAAACAAGAGGTGCAGAATCTGTTTAAAAGGGGGAAGTTGGGAGCTTATATCAAGAGAAGAAGTAGAAACAGGCCTGACAATGCTCACCGGACTGGCCAAACGAACAATGAGAGGATGCTTGCTCCGGTTGGGTCTAAGGTAATCATTGAAAGATTTGATATCGAATCAGAATATTTGGATCCTGATCCAACCCGGAATAAAGTGGGGTTATAACAGAACATACTAAGACAATGTTTGGACTCATAAGCTTTTTTGAGTCACTTACTATATTCGGAGGGGATACTATGACTCAGTCAACTCCTTCTTCAAGGAAGAATCATGTTCACACTCTAGCTACTCAATTAGAGGGAGGAATTTCTTCTTATCAATCCAATTCATTTTCCTTTCATTGTTTTTTATGAAGATGACCTAAGAGATATAGCTGGGCCTCATGAGGATGTTGTGGTGATAGGAGCTTCGATTGAGGGCAATGACATCAGACGAATTTTGATTGACACTGGCAGCTGAGCCAATATTCTCTTTTTAAGTTCTTATAAACTGATGAAAAATCCGGCAGTGATTCAGCGTTCGAACAGATCTATTGTGGGATTTATAGGGAGCTCTGCGGTGGACTGCCCCACATGGTCATGGTACTATTCGTTGTGGTGGTTTGGCCCACATGTTACAATCCGATATTTGGAGGTCCTGGCTCTCTATGATGCATGTTGTGGCTTCAACAGTCCATCAGTGTTTAAAGTACGCAGTTCAAGGACAAGTGGGAGTTGTCTGGAGTAGCAAAAAAATAGAAAAATAATGTTATACAACGACACTTGCCCCTAAAACTTTGGGGGTAGCCCGGATTAATGAAGATTAGTAGTTGTTGGGGCCCTCTGAGGGTAAGGGTGAAATTGATGACCCTAGAGAGACCCCTTGGGTTTTGATACCAATAAAAAAAGTTGAAACCCATTATATGGCTGAAGGAAGAAGTGTTAAAGGAGTCTCAATATCCTTTATGGACAGCCAACCGAGTGTTAGTATAAAAAAGAATGGGAAATGACGTATGTGTATCGATTTTACTGACCTCAACAGAGCTGCCCAGAAGATCTCTATCCAGTCACCCGGATAGATCAGTTGGTAGGCTCCATATTTAGAAACAAGTTATTGTCCTTTATGGATACCTTCTCCGGTTATAACTAGAGACATGTGGATCTGAAGGACCGGGAACACACTACCTTTGTTTTGGAAGGGGTCTTTATTGTTACAAGGTGATGCCTTTTGGGTTGAAAAATGCTTGGGCTACTTATCAGAGGTTAGTGAACAAAGAATTTGCTGATCAGATTGGGAGAAATATGGAAGTATATATTGATGATATGATGGTGAAAATCTTAGAAGAAGAGTTGCACCTAACTGATCTTCAAGAAACGTTTTCCAACTTGGCAAAGGTTAATTTAAAATTGAATCCAGGAAAATGTGTGTGTGGGGTGCGGTCCGGAAAAGTTTTGGGTTATCTGATAAGTGAGAAAGGGATACAGCCTGATCTGGACCAGCTCGATGCCTTATTAAAAATGGATCTTCCTCGAAATGTTAAAGAAGTACAAAGGTTGACAGGAAGATTGGCTGCATTAAATCGTTTTATTTCAAGGTCTACAGACAGATGTACCCCATTTTTTCAGACCTTGAAGGGTGCTAAAGACTTGAAATGGTCTCCACAATGCGACCAAGTGTTTGATGAGATAAAGAAGCATTTGTCTTCTCCCAAAACTCTTTTTAAGCCTGTTGATGGAGAAACACTGTATATATACTTAGCTGTGTCAGAATGTGCTATAAGTGCAGTACTGGTAAGAGAGATGGACAATTATCCTCGTCCGGTGTACTACATCAGCAAGATTCGGATCGATGCTGAAAAGAGGTACTTAAAGCTTGAAAAACTGGCACTAGCCTTGGTAATTGCTGCCACAAATATGGGGCCATATTTTCAATCTCATTCTATTATCGTCTGAATGTATTTTTCTTTGAATAATGTTCTTCAGAAGGCATACATATCAAGCAGGATGACCAAATGATCAGTGGAATTGGGTGATTATGATGTTGATTTTTCCCCGCAAACTGCAATCAAAGCTCAATCTGTTGCTGATTTCATGGTAGAATTCCATTTAGACAGAAGTACTAAACAGCCTACAGAAGAGAAAAGTAAAAAAGAGTGGGTCATCCGGACAGATGGTGGATCGAGTACAATAGTTTGTGGGGCTGGGATATGTTTAACCTTTCTGCATGGCGATAAATTATACCAGGCTATATGTTTTGCTTTTGGGGCTTCTAACAATGAGTCCGAATATGAGGCACTATAGCTGATCTAAAGTTAGCTTTTGTGTGGGGGCTAAAATAGTTAGATTAATGAGTGATTCTCAGCTTCTCATCCATCATGCTCAAGGTCAATCTGAGGCCAAGAAAGAGCAGTTGATCAAGTACTTGTTTATTCTTAAAGAAGTGGCAGCCAACTTAAAAAATGTTAGTTATGAACATATTCCTAGATCAGAAAACACGCTGGCAGACTCCTTAGCAACCATAGCATAATCTGAGTCCTAACCATGGATTCATGTACAAGAATGCCCATCCATACAACCAAATCCGAGCAAGGAAGAGGAGGAGAGCTTAAGTGTACAAATGGTTCAACCCACAGACTGGAGATTTCTCCTTTTTCAATACATCTCTGATGGGATTTTGCCTTCGGAGAAGGCTATAGTAAGGAAAATAAAACACAAGGCTCGTGGTTTCTTAATCATAAGAGAGATTCTTTATAAAAAGTCATTCAATAGACCTCTCATGCGTTGTTTAGGGGCTGAAGAGTCACAAATCATCTTATCCGAACTACATGATGGAGAGAGATCAACACATTGTGGCTATTAGTTGGCCGGATACTATTGGCCATCCATAATGGCAGATGCCAAGGAGTTGGTAAAGAAATGTGACCCATGCCAAAGATATGGTAATGAAATTCATATCCCAACTGTTCATATGAAGTCAATTTCTGAGCCAATGCCTTTTGCTCGTTGAGGACTGGATTTAGTTGGGCCTCTACCAATGGCGTCTGAAAGGTGCATGACTATTATTGTAGCCATTGATTATTTCTCAAAGTGGATAGAAGCAGTCCCACTAGCAGAAACTACTTCAAAATCTGTTATAAAATTTATCTTGTCTAACATTTGTTGCAGATTTGGGGTTCCACAAAAGATAACCATAGATAATGAGCCACAATTTGATAATAAGGATATGGAGAATTTTTGTGCCTCCAGGGGCATTTAGCATTGCTTCTCTTATCCTTTCCACCCACAAGCAAATGGTCAAGTTGAAGTGGCAAACAGGACCATCTTGTCCGATTTAAAGAAGAATTTAGAAGGGGATACAGGGAAGTGACCAAGCTATTTGCAAGAAGTATTGTGGGCATACCGGACTACTCCTAGAGCTGCTACACAAGAATCTCCTTCTGCCTTGGTGTATGGGATGGATGAAATTGCTCCTATAGAAGCAACTCTTCCATCGTACAGAGTCTACAATTATTCAGAATAGGCCAATCAGTTGGCGATTAGAAGTCAGTTGGACTTGATAGAAGAAAGAATGGTTAAGGCTTATCTTAGAACCACCAATTACCAAGGCTTGATGATGAGCAGATTTTCTTTCAAAATCAAGAGAAAGGATTTTCGGTCAGGGGATAAAGTATTAAGAAATGTTTTCTTGCATGCTAAGGAGAAGTAGTTCGGCAGACTAGCTCCGAACTGGGAAGGCCCTTATGAGGTCTCCAAAAAACTTAAGCATGGGACATATAGGCTTCAAGACAAAAATGGAAGAATTCTAAAACACCCATGGAATATTGAACACCTCCGGCTATATCTGGAATGAAAATTGTGTAAATATTTACTTGTTTAAAGTGTATATAAATATTAGGGGGCATACTCTTTCCTACCCTGGTGGCGCTGGGAAGTTTTAATGACGTGTCTGATTTTTTCGATAAAATATGAGGCCTTCTTAAAATATTCGGAGTGATGTGATTAAAATTCCTTTCGAGCCTTTAATTTTGCTAAGGATCTTTGACACATAGAATTAGTTTGGTTGAATGATGACCCTTAAACACATGTCATCAGAGATTTTAAACACTCTCATCTTAAATATTTGTAAAATAAATAAGGGCTCTTTAAATATTAGCCATTGCAATAAAATTGAGTAAGATAAACCCGTCGGGATACAGCCCGGATAATGATATTAGAACATAAATATGTCATCAGATATTTTAAACATTCTCATCTTAAGACTTGAACAAGTCTTCCTTTCTTGGGGTCTTTGAGCTCAATACTTGAACAAGTATTTCTTGAGGCTCTGTGTTAGCTTTCCCCGAAGTGGCCAGCTTTGTTGACAAGTCTTCCTTGTCCTTCTTCAACTCTTCAAGCTCCTTCTTCAGTGCCTCAATGCTCTGGTTAGCGTTGAGGAGGTTAGTTGACAGAGTCTCCTTGTCTGTGTTGAGGGTGTTAATGAGGGTGGACTGATTTTTCATTTGTCTCTCCAAATCGAGCACTGGTTAGATATGACCTAAAAGAGAATGAGCCACCCGTATCCTGGTCTTCGGAAATAGAAAAAAACTTACCATTGTAGGTTACCATGTTGGAAGAACGTGAATGACAGAAAGGACCAACTAAGTCATCTTTCTCCGAATCGTTGAAGTAAAGACCGATGTCCTGAAGGGCTCTGATGTCAAGCCCTCCTCTGGTGCCCTCTCCCAGTTGCAAGTCTCGTGGAGGAGGAAGCTCTGAAGGGCGAAGAGTTATTTCTCCCTATAAGGTGATTTTCTTCTTCTTGACAGCCCTTTCATCACTACTGGCTCCTTGTTTTCGATCCTTCTTCGGAGGCCTTGGTGGATTTTGCGGTTCACCTGCCTCCTTAACGGTTTCCTCTTCAACCACTTAGAGCAAGGAGGCATCAATGCCTCATTGGTTCTCCGGACCGATCTCTTCTGCAGCAACTCGGACTGCCTCTGTTGCAACCTTCTTTTTCTTGCATTTTCCTTTCATTTTGCTAGGGGCTTTGGCTCGGGAGGGCAAGGCTAGTTTTCCATTTTTTTCCTCTGACCGCTTAAGAATGATAGCTGGGGGAGGTGGTGTGGTCAATTCCTCCCAGATGAGATCTCTCCGGCCCCAAGTGTTCCATAAGTGAGATCTCACCAAGTTGCCAGAAGTGAAATAGTTGTGGAAAGCGTTCCCCAATGTTCTGCAGCCCATGCATTCAGCTTGGCACATGTGATCTGCCCCTCCTCTAGATAACCGGTGAACTCCTTCGGTAATACTGACAAGGAAAAAATGGGTGATTTAGGAGTGAAATGTTTGTAAAAAAAAAGAGAAAATGAAAAACAAAATTGAAGACTTACTTGTGCTCTTCCACTTGCTGGTAAGAATGTTAGGGTTAACTTTACCCTTGATCTTTCTCCCATTCTCCCATGACCCACTGATAAATAGGAACTGAGTTTTCCAGCTCTTCTCTGTTTCCAACAAATTATCCACCACTTTGAAGTTGTCTCGCATGTTATACTGGTATAATGATATGTGATGATTTTTGCACAGGCTGGCCACGACGGCGAATTGCTCCATAGGGAGAGGGATGCCGGATAACCTCGATGCTATTATGTAGGCAATGAGGGTATACCTCAACGGTTGGACTTAACTGGCATGGGTAAAGCTTAATTATGTGAAAATACATGACGATTTCTGGGTCTAAGGGGAATCCGAGCCCCCAATTGAACAACTCGGTGTAGACAATGATTCCATTGAATTTGCAGTCCATTGGAGTCTCCGGTATGAATGGTATCCTCACCTTCACTGATTCTAGGATCCTCCACTTAGTCCGGATCCGGCCCACCTCGGCGGTATGAGTATAAACGTAGTTGATGTTCTGCATGGCCAACAAATACTTCACGTTGACCTTCTGGAAGAAAGGTCCTACCTTGCCCTCCAAGCACTCCGGTAGCTCCGGATGAGCCAATCTAACCTTCACTTTTCCTTTCCCTTTTCTGTCAGAGGCAGCTTCTTCAGTTTTCCCAGAGGCTTCAGTTTCGAAAGGGGCCTCTTCGATACTATCTTACATCACTTCTTTAATAATTATGGAAGGTTTATCAGTTGTTGAAGATAAAAGAGTGTCAGCTTCTGGCTCAATGATCTGTCCAGATGGTTGAGCACCAGTTTCTTCTAGAGGTCTGGTGTCCATTTGGGGCTCAGCTCTGGAAGAATTTGCTAGAGAAGCTACTTTGGATGCCTCTGATCCGGAGGACTTATTTCGAGGGGATCTTATGGACATCTCTGATCCGGAGGGTTTGTCTTTGGTTGCAGACTTAGAGGCCCCCAGTTTGGAGCACTTTGATTGTGAACCATTCGCTTGGGCTTTCCCCAAGCGTGTTGTCCGGCGTGGATTGGTTTTCTCTGGGGATTTTTTGATATCAGATCCCATGGCTATAAACGGGGAGGGTTTTATAACGCTTGATACTGCTTTTTCTTGGGCAGTACAGGGTTGGGACTCCTGAACAGAGGAGCCTGATGGGATTGACGAAAGGTTTGGCTTGAACAGACGTTTAGGTTTTGGATTTCTGGTAGAAGATAATCCTTGATCAGCTTCTAGAGATGGTTTATCAGACTTATCGTCTGGAGAGACTGGA
Organism: Limnanthes douglasii subsp. nivea; assembly: GCA_036936605.1. Lineage (NCBI taxonomy): Eukaryota > Viridiplantae > Streptophyta > Magnoliopsida > Brassicales > Limnanthaceae > Limnanthes > Limnanthes douglasii. Next base: position 132,168,080 of record JAUPFV010000005.1, on the reverse strand, counting down.
AGACCAGCAGTAATGCGTCTCTCTCGTTCAACTTTCTTTGCCTTCTCTAGTTCAGAAATATTCAACGAGCCGCCTTTAATCAATATTTGATTAAATGCATAGGTTACTTTTCAGGCTTAGTGGGAGCACCGTTCTAGGGAAAAAACGGCTAGTAGGACAAATCAAGATGCGACACATGTCCCACGATCCAAAGAAAAACTCTTAAAATTCTGAGACGAAATCAGTCCGGACAAACCTCGAACCAAGCACATGAACGGGCCGGAAAATATTGTTACTAACTAAATGAGTTTTTTAGTCCTGTCAAAGATTTTTGACAAAGCCTAAAAAATGGGCTACTGATGAGTCGGGACGAATTCACCACTACTCAATGAGAAATCCGCAAAAGGGAAATTCGGACAATAAGTGTCCACCGAACTATCTGGACATGATAAAAGTATTAAATAACTAAACACATTTTGACTAAGCTAGGTGTTAATGATCTTATTAAGTAAATGGGTCCTTAAACTTGACCCGGTTTCATAACTTGACCCGAAAGCCCATATGTCCATAATTAAGGATATAAATACCCAACTAATTTCATTAATGAGGGTAATGAACATTTAATAAAACCAGGCAGCTTAAATCTCTCACTACAAAACACCCAAACATTAAATACTCTTAAAACTCTCCAAGACACTTGACAAAATTACACTCAGCTTAAAATAAACCTCACCAGTAAGCATACCTTCTCCCAAAAACTTTCACTCAAATATAAATGAAATAACATGAAATTAACCATTTTTTCCAAAATTCTATTCTTCATTTCTACCATACGATTTTGTTTTGGTGTGTAAGGAGCCGTGGTTTTATGTATAATACTAATAGAATGAAAATATATCGGATTATAATATTCACCTCAGTTATCCGTACATATAGTTTTAATCAAATATTTTTTATGTAGCTCTACTTATTCTTTATAGATTTTAAATTTATCAACAGTTTCGTACAAAACATGCAAAACATAGATGTACCAAAATCTAGATGGATCGTCAATAAACGTAATAATATAATTTTGTATCTCCTAATCAAAGGTGTAACATAGAAATCACACAAACCACTATGTACTAGTTTTAATATTTTGGAAACGCTGTTAACATTTTTGAAATATTGTATGGTTATCTTACTTAACATGTAAGTCTTTCAATCTCATCATTTACATCAACATGAGGCATAATACTCAATTTCGACATGTATTTTATTATTTTATAATGTGCATGTCCTAGTCTAGCATACTATAATTATATTTTATTTAAATTTATATAAGTATAAGTAGAAGCTATGGAAACAAATTCATTTCGAAGCAAAACATTAACATTTAACATAAATATACCATTGCATAAATGCTCACAACCTACAAATACATCGTATTTTTAAAATATACACTTTCCACTTTCATACAGTTGTTTGAAACCATGATTATTCAAGACAACACCAGATACAAGATTCTTTCGAATCCCGGGAACATACAATACATTAATTAATAATACATATTTTCCAGATGTAAAATATTTTAGGAAATATTATTGTGTTGGAAAAGACAATAACAATTATTGTCTAAGTGGGTTTACGAATCTAGAAAAGCAACAATGTGAGATTTTAGTTTAAAATTATAATTTTTGTCTAATTATGTAATACTAATATTGTAAACATTTTATGTGTAAGATGATCATGTTCCATGGTATATTGATTGAGGAGCAACAAGTCATGTATGTAAAGATCTTCGATGATTCAATATTTTTCAACCAAATGAATATGAATCTAAATGAAATATGAGAAATGTTGCAACTAAACTAATCAAAGGAACAATTATCATCTTACACATAAAATGCTTAAGATATTAGTAATACATATTATGACCAAAATTATAATTTTAAACTAAAATCTAACATTGTTACTTTTCTAGATCCTTAAACCCACTTACACAATAATTGTTATTGTCTTTTCCAACACAACAATCTTTTCTAAAATGACCATGTTTTCCACATTCTAACATGCCAACTTAGGCCTCTTAATTGAATAATAATTGTCGTTTGATTTAAATTTATATATATATATATATATATATATATATATATATATATATATATATATATATTATTTTAGTGTATTTTTATTCTTAGAGAATCTGTTATTCTCAACCATATTGGTTGAAGGGTTTCCTATTGGGTTCTTCCCGTTAGGATTATTGATTTATTCTTGAGCACTTATAACTTTTCAATCTTAAACTGTCTCTCATATTTAACCAGAGTCATCTCTTCCTTATTATGTTTTCAAATGTGTTTAAAAATATTTCCATGATGGTGGTAGTTTGTTTATAACATTGGACGCTGGAAATACATTTATCTCTTTCATGTTATGTTCAACAAACTAACCCATAATTGTTAGTACTTTATTGTATTGTTCCATTATCGGTCTAGAATCAACCATATTATAATTGATAAAATTACTAACCATAAACCTCTTCCTAAAAACATCTCCAGTCATATAAATGGATTCAAGTGAACCCCGTAATTCATTTAAAGATTTGACATTTTGGTATACATCAAATAAAGCATCAGAAATACTATCTAATATGAGGTCAGGACGTATATAATCATTGTTCTCTTATTTGTATTTTTTTATCCAACCCTATGAAATCATGGCCCTCAAACTTGTCCGGTTTTGGAGACTTACTTATCATGTCTTTGATTGATTCTTCGTTCGAAATCTAAATCTTCATACACATAATATTTCAATCTTTTTTTACTAAAACATGTTTGATTTTCTGGATAACTCATAAATTTTTGTATGATATATTTTTGGATGGAAATATTTTTTATGGTTTTCCAAAATCTCAGTTGGATAAAATTAAAGTTCTTCTTAGAACCAGGAATGTTTTGTTTTGTGATATACTTTTGAACCAAAAACCTCGATATACGTTTTGACAAAAAAACCAAAAAACCAAACTGTTAAAAACAGTTTAAAATGTTCATGTAAACATTTAACTTTTGAAATTAAAAACAAACCACTTAGCCCTAGCTAGGGGTCTTGCCTATTGGACTCTGAAAGGGGCTGCCGTCCCTTGACCCCATTAGTCACAATGTTATCTTGAAAGTGTGCACTCCACACTATCCAAGATGTTTGATAAAATATTATGACTATATTGGTAAGCTAGTAGATCTCTAACCTAAATAATCTAACATATTCTAAATTACATTTTAACTTCTTTCCCCAATTTGACTATTAAGAGTCGAAAAAAATTCAGTAAAAAAGAAAATCAATTTCCTAGACTTCTTGAATTTAGAGCCCAACAAATAATATTATAAAACCCTCAACTTTCTACGGAATCATAAAGCGGGAAGAGAACCTTCTCATTTTGTCTAGTTTATCATTTTATTTGTATTATACAATTTTAATAATATTTTTAAAAGATATCTATATTTTGAAAAAATAAAATGAAAAACAATTATCAAAAAATATGTTAGATGAAGTTACCAAAAAATTTAAACCCAATAGAGAAAAGAGAAAAGTACCGGAAAATACCCACTCAATTATCTTATTACCCGGTAGTACCCAAATTTTGGATAGTGTTACTTAATACCTCGACTAAAAAATTGGATAAAAATACCCCTCGACTATATATACCCATTTTTCACTTCAAACCCACTTTTCCCACCTTCCCATCACCCTAAACAAACCCAAAAGACGTCTAATTTTAGTTACTCACCAGAAACCGTTTAACTTCGTGATACTCTCTCTCTCTCTCAAACCCAGTACCCTTACAGCTTCTGAACGTTCGAAATCAGTCGCCCTTCGCACCTTCAACGGAATCTCACCGGTCACCGTCTTTTACTCAGTCCAACGAGTAACCACCTTCTGTTCGACGAATTTGCCGTCAAGTCTTCTTCGACCGGTCAATAGGACAGCGTTTAGAAGTAAACAGGTATGCATTATCGTGGAAAGTGTACTTTTTTTACGTTTTGATGAATTCGAACCACTATTTTCAGTTATTTCACGATAGGCGTTGCTTTTTATACTAGAATAAATTATTTAGTGACCATAGTTACTCAGTTTCTGGGTTTATCGTCGAACGCAGGGTAGAAGTTTAGTTGCATGTAATGTGAATAATTTCCTGAGAACTATGATGTATGTTAGATGTGCATTAGGTAGTTGATTGTTGATTTTGGTGTTGTTTGGATATTTCCCAGATCCTTGCAACGTGCATGTAAAAAATAGAGCAGTTCATAGCTCGTATGTGTGGACTGTAGTATAGTTCGCATCTTTATCACGCGTTATGCAAGCAATTTGCAACTCGATTCAATTTTTATGTCACGCATTTCGCAGCTTGTGTTTACAAACGATTCGCATGCCAACAAAAGCTATACTGATGTATAGATAATTCGCAACTTGTGATGCGAATCGTTTGACATTTTACCTGATAAGACATGAAGTTCGCAGCTTGTGATGCGAAGTTTGTGACATTCCAACTGATTTGTGTTTGTGCAGGAAGTATGACAACAAAACTTAGCTACTATAGATCAGGGTTGGTGAGCCTTCTGAAGCTACTTAAAGAGATGGGTATTACCCGTGCCCACATTGAAGCTGCAAGAAACACACCCTTCTACACGCTTTTGAAAACCGCTTTCGAAATCCGTAATGAGGCATAGCTGCCAAAGAAGAAATTCTACTCGATCATTCAGTATCTCGTTGAGAGGTTCTCTGTCGATCGAGATGCCTTCTGTGTTGGCTTAAAATTCGTAAAGCTAACCGAAGACGATATGAAGGTCATATTCAGGATGAAGCATGGCACAGAGAAAATGAGGTTAACGAAAACCAGATCATTTCACAACAAATACGCGCCCGACGAGGAGGATGAATCGAGGATGATGAAGAAATACTTCATGGGTAAAACTGGCAAGAAAGTAGCAGCGAGTAATACTAAAATAATAACGAATGCCATTATAAAGGTACGTGTAAAATCGACTTCATCTTATAACGTATGATGCTATACTTTTCTAACATAGCATGTTGTCGTTGGTTTGATAGGAAGGTATACAAAAAGCCATAAGCGACGGGAGGGAGGGGGAGCATGATTTGGAAGACGTTGCGAGGCTGCTGATACTGTTTTTGTGCTCCACCCTATTCTACTTCGTATCTGGAGATATCCTGGGTTGGAGCACGCTTTATTATGTTGAAGACCTGAGCAAAATAAACAATTACGACTGGTCTCGATCAATACTGTACAAGCTCCGACAGTCTATCAGGAGTTGTTTGGCAATCGAAAAACCCGATCGAGTCGTCGGGTGCGTCACCCTTCTAGTTGTAAGATTGACTATTAACTATAAAACTTAGTTATGTACAGAGCATCTTGATGATAAAACTTACCCCCATGCAACCCTTCTTCATGGAGCACATAACCATTAGCCTCGAGGCAGCGAAGCCAACTTGATACCAAGGTTTTTCAAATGGTTAGGATTAGAGTGCCAAGCAGCAACTGTGGCGCTGCTTATTAAAATACCCGACCTGAAAAATGATCAGGTATGAGCTTTTATATAGCTATTGAATTGGGGTTGCAAACAGTTTGCAACATATCATGCGTTTTGATTGGTGTTATATTATAAAATATATCAATCATTTCGCAGCCTCACATGAATACTTAGTTCGCAGCATATTGTTTCCACACAGTTCGCAACATATAGTTTACAAACAATTCACAGCTTAGCATGTGAATTGTTGCAACTCTAACATGGATATAGTTTTCAAACAATTCGCAGCATATCATTCCTTTTAATTAGTGTTATATTAGAACAATGCATCAATCATTTCGCATCTTGACATGAATACTTAGTTCGCAGCTTATTTTTTCCACACAGTTCGCAGCATATTTTTTACACGCAATTCGCAGCTCAACATGTGAATTGTTGCAACTCTAACATGGATATAGTGTCACGCATTTCGTAGCATATAATGCGAACTGTTTGTAAAAAACAATTTGTTTGTCCACACCCTCATACTTTCAAAACAAGCCTCTTGCATTTATTTACTTACATGTGCCTCTGTTGGTAGATTTTGCAAGGTCCACTACTTCTTACCGATACTGAAACCGAAGCTTTCGGAGAACAACCAAATAGTGGAGATGCAGATGAGGAACGTATTTCAACAGAAGAAAGATCAAAGAAGAGGAAGAAAATCACAACATCAAAACCAAGACAAAGGAGACGAGCATCACAGAAAGAAACGGATAAGGTGATGTCTCCCAGACCCGAACAACCAACACTCCCAGAATAAACGATTCCACCACCAAGACTCCCCAAGCAAACGATTCCACCACCGCCGAAAGGCAAATCCAGGAAGGAGGCCGACGATGATGCCACAACTAGTATGAGTGAAACAATCGGTGATTATTTATTCAAACGCAAAGAACCTAATCCCGAGATTTCTGAAATTGTTGCTGAATCAAAGCGTTTGCAGACGTATGCCGACAAGAACAAGTACGAGAGGAAGATAGAAAAACAGGCCAGAGAAGTAAGTATCAATTTCTCCTTAAATAATCAGCACTTAATATGTTTATAAAACATCTGCTTTCATTTTTTCAGCTTAAAGAATTGAAACGGAAGATAACAGATCTTGAAGCACAACAACTCCACGCTGCTATCTCTCAGCCAATTTTCCAGATTGAAAGCCCAATAGTTGAGCAGGTACCATCATTTCCATATCGAGCAGCATGCACTGTACAGGCTGCATCCATGTCTGATGCTAATCAGCACCATGCTGATACTGTACTGCCAGAAGCGAAGGATGATGATGCCAATCATTCACCCATACGGGTACAATCTGCAAGGATGCACGAAGAGTTCTCGGTGCCCACAGAGATGGACACCACGGAGACACAGACAAAGAAAGAAAGACATGAGTCTCCGCCGAATGACCCAAAGGAGACAGAAGTGGCAAAATCAGGCAACCTAGAAGATGTAAGTGGATCAAAAGTTCAATAAGATTCAAATATCTTATTTATTTGTTGTGATGAAATTTATTGAAATAATATTTACTGTTGTATAAATATTCAAACAAACTCAGTGTATCTATTTAAAACAGTCAGCGGGGTTTCCCAGTTGAATACATATTCAAAACAATGCCATCACATGATATAATGATATCAAACAAATATCAGGACTGTTGTGTAGTCATGTCCCAACAATTCGCATCTTATGTTGCGAATTGTGTATTCAACTAATAGATTGGTTATTTTACAATTCGCATGCTGAGCTGCAATTTGTATGAAGTTTTACACACAAATATCAGGTCAGCATGCGAATCGTTCGCAACAATGATTATAGTATGCTTAACCCTCCCACCTTTTTTATTGGAATTTTTATGAAACAGGAGACCGAAAGACAACAACAACAACACCAGCAACAACAACACCACCAACAACAGCAGTAACAAGTTCAAGACGAACAACAGCAACACGAACAAGAACAACAACAACAACACCAACAACACTAGCAGCAACAAGTTTAACACCAGCAACAACACCAACAACAAGTTCAACAACAACAACAACAACACCAACAACAGCAACAGCAGCAGAAACAACTTCAACAACAACATCAAGAAGAACAACTAAGACAACAAGAACAACAGCAGCAGCAACATATAGCGTTGGCAAATAGAGAAAGGCTAACGCAAGAGATAGCACCGCAGGAGTCAGAACATGTCCATCCCTGTGAGAAGACGGAACTACTCAGCCAGAAATGACCATCTTTAGAAGACAATACCACATATGCAGATGCACATTAAAGACCAACGGTGCTGTGCGCAAAGTCAGAACTGCTAAGCCAACGTAAAACTGTAGCACCGGTAACAAATTAACTGCAAGCTCCAGAGTCCAACGATAACACAGTAGGTTTACCCGATGCTTTTGTTGATGGTATTTACACTCAAGTTTCACAGATATTTTTAAATGAAATTGATAATGTATATTACGATTCTATAGTACAACGGTCTTTGGAGAATATGTCGGAGGATGACTTTAATAATCTCTCCCGACACGATCCATATCCTATGCCGAACAAGTCAACGGCATTGGTTGCCGTTGACCGTGCGGTAAGGGCTACTTATAACGATTTCGCATCATAACATGAGAATTGTGTGGATCTATTTTCAATGTTACAAACGAATATCAGGGTATCATGCGAATTGTTCGGTGGAACCTCGAACAGTTCGCATGCTATCCTGATAGATATTCTGAAGTGTGTTCAACTAGAACCAACAGTTCACATGTTAGTGTGCGAACTGTTTAGGGTCGTTAACATTATAATGACTGACACCCTTCTACTTTTGATTTTTGTTATTTCCTAAGGTCGAGCCAAGTAAAGAGACTGATGAGCCTACTTTTAATCTACTAACACCAACACAACCTCCAGTGGCAGAGGAAGAAATAGAGATATTTATAACAGTACGTGAACCGCCAAAAGTAGACTACAGCGAATGGCCAAAGAAAACAAAAGCAACTGACCGTATCGATGTGGCAGAATACCACAAAATACAATTAGTTAAAGCCTACGAGAGCGACACCCCTGATCCAGTGGTATGGCAGTTACCAGAGTCCAAATTTACATACGGAATCAGAGTGCAAACGAGTGATGCGATGGCACTACCTTTAGAACTGGAGCTGGACGTAAAGGTATCCAATCCTCAACCAATTCGCTTTTTTAATGTTTCAAATATGTCGTGTATATTTAACATAAATAAACAATTCGTTTCTTAGGTTATCGACGCTTGGATTCGAAAGAAGCTTGAAGATGCAGACTTCAAAGTTCCATGCACTAAAGCTAAAGGAGAGCAACATGACACCGTACTGATTTCGGGCATGACTAACGTAAGTTTAGCTAAGGTAAATTTCAAAGTTTCAGAAAAACTTCTCATTGTAATGTACTCTCGCTTGGATGCAGCATCAATTGAAGCAGGATGGGAAGTAACAAATTTCGTGACGCAGCTTTTAGCAAGGCACCCAAAAACCCCAACATCATCATGATTTCAATATGCACCGAGACAAAGGGCACGGTAAATCATTGGACGTTGCTCGTCATTGACGTCGACGGCAGGTCAATAACAAACTACAATCCACTTCTGCCTAAACTGAAAGGCATAGACTACACCACAAGGACAGCTACACAACTGGTAATATCCCAATTATACACTTATGTTTTACCATATTTTTAATCATGCATGATCAATACGTGCTGCGAACTGCGATCGTACTTTGCTGCGAAATGTGAGTAAATAAGTTTCATTTTGAAGCCTATTCATAACACATTTCGCAGCATAGGATGCAAATTGTTTTGAAAACACAGGCTGCGAAATGCTTACAGAAAAAATTGATTGAATATCAAACAATTCGCACCATATGCTGTGAATTGCTTCACATGCCCATGTTGGATTGGTTGTCACACAATTCGCAGCCTAAGGTGCGAATTATATGGCACCAACTGTTGTTATTTTTGTGCAGGTTCCTAACACTAATTATTATAAACAGATCAAATATTTGTTGTAGAGAGGATTCCTACCTAAATCAAGGATAGGGTGGAAGGTGAAAGCTGAAAGAAAAATCCCACAACAAAAACCAGGCACCCTGGACTGTGGTATTTTTGTCTGCAAATACGCCAGAGATATTATCCAGCATGGATTTGTGCAGACACAATACGATGAAGATATGGTCACTGCCTTCAGCGCAGAAATGTTTGATTACTTTTTAAATAACAAAGACATCGTGACATATGGGTGATTCGATTTAAAACACTATGCTTTTTTCTTGTAAATACATCGATTGTAATTTTTAGTTTGTTGAGCATACATTAACAAATTACATTTTCAGAAATGTGCATATTCCTTACCAAATAGTTCGCATCATAACCTGATATATAAGGTTGGTTAATATTCAAATAATTCCAACCAAACAATTCGCACCAAATCCCTGGTATGTCTTAAAACAGGATACTCATCAAACAATTCGCATCCTAACCTGATAGATGCTTACTTATCACTAAAAAACAGTTCGCAGCAAACCCTGGTATACCACATTAAGCACAGTTCGCAGCCTGGTGTAGAATAAAAAATTCAAAATATAAAGTTCAAAACCCATTAATTGCTGATTGGACATGGAGGCTATGTAATGATTACCTCCTTTCCCTATAAATAGCACTGGTAACGAGAGGCTAATTTTACAACAAACTTTATATTTTTTTGAAAACACCTCTTGTTCTCTTCGAATTCAAACAGTCATGTCTTTTTCCACCACCACAACCACCACCTCATACTCAAACTCTGGTTCACTTGGTTCTCTGGGTGACTCCTGGTCATCCTTAACCGTTAACTGGAGCGATGAGTTGATCATGCTAGCAGCACCACCAAAGAGCCCAATATCTGTTTTTGATGTAGACATATATGATGACTACTACTCTGCTGACTCTCAACCAATGAAAGTTGTTCCACTGGTTGCTGCTGAACCTCTGCCAGAAGAGGTTCCAATGCTTGCTGCTGCACCTCAGCCAGAAGAGGTGAAACCTCAGACGGCAGAGGTTCCAAACAACAAAAGGAAGAGGGAAGACAAAGCTGGTCCATCAACGATAATATTTTTATGCATGATGGACGTAGATAATGAAGATGAAGAGGAAGTGGAAGAGGAAAAGACTCATGATCAGCACACAGAGGAGAAAGATGGTGAAGAATCCTACTGATAGAGTTGGCTTTTGTTTTTTGTTTTTTTGGAATGCAACTAACTAACAACAATAGCTTGTAGTGATCTCTGTAAACATTTGTTAGTGCATGAAATATTGCAATCCTCTTTTTTGTAATCCAATTTGTTTACAGACTTTCAATCATATAAACAATTCGCATCCAATTACAATTGGAAAATGATTCGCATGTTAACCTGATATATTACTTGTTTTCAACATTGCTGAATTTCATGCAATTCGCAGCCTAACATGCGATTTGCAGCCCACTGAATGTTCTGTTATTTTAATGAAAGCACGCTTCGCAGCTTAGCATGTGAACAAATATCAGGACTTTTGGTTGTTCTCCATTCGCACCATATCTCTTTACACAAGCAGCCAGGAGTCCTGATATATGTTCTGGTCATAATTCACATCCTATCATGCGAATCGTATGCGAATAATTTTTGTCATATGTTCTGGTCATAATTCGCAGCCACGCCAGGAGTCCTGATATTTATTTGAAAAGGCATTACATTATAGCCCAACACAATGCGCAGGCTTAAAAAATGCTGAGAAATGTTTGATACGATTTTTAATAACGATTCGCATCTTGGTGAAATTTCACACGTATCGCATGGAAACCTGATAGATGTTTGCAACATGATATCAACATATTGTACACAATTCGCAATTCTGGATGCGAATCGTATGCAACTCAAAGCACTTAACATTTCTTTACTCTAATAACAGCATTACAAACACAGGAATGTAAAAATGTTTAGTTTGCTGTATAGAACAATAAAGTACTACAAATAAATGTGGCCAACCAGAATTGTCCACAACATGGATTGTCCTTAAACTGGAACATCATAAATCCTCCGGTAATGGCCTGATTTCGAACATCGGCCACACCTCAACTGCTTGGTTGAGATTTCTCCTCTAGAAGGGATTCGTTTTTTCTTAGGCCTTCCGGAGCGTCTCTTAACGTTCAGAGGCAGAACTTCAACAAACGAAGGATCGTTAGCGCTGGACCCTTCCCCGAAATCCGTTATAGCTGGTATGCTGAAAAAGTAACTTTCCATGTATTTCTTAACCGTAAAGAAGGGCTCTATTACGGTAAATGGATCTTGGTCTGTATATTATAATGCCGCTAAAGCATGATGACATGGAAAACACTCTTGTTGCCATGATCCGCAAGAACATTTGAAATCCAACAGATTAACAACTGCCACAAGATTCAAAAAGACTTCGAACATGGCGGTAGACGACTTATGTACTACCCAAGTTCGGCACATGTCAACATTCTGCTTTAGCTTCTTCTCGTACTCGGGGACCAAATTAGTACTCCATCTGAGACCCTCTTCGTATCTTCGTGAAACTTGAGTCATAAGCAAGACTCTAATCCAGTCAATAAACTCAACAATTGGTAGGCCGCAATATTTTTTGATCTGATTGTTAAACGATTCAGCTGCAGTAGAAGCCATAGAGCCGTATCGCTTCCCTTTTACGTAAGCCTGTCCATACTTTTCAGGGGGTAAATTTGCAAGAAAATCACTCATTCGGTCACCACCTTCACATAGAAAAACTGTTAGTATATCTTTAAAAAGCTCTCGACTGGGAGCATAAGCAAGACGATGGAAGAAACTCAACATCCTTTTTTATAGTCTTTGTTAGTATGTTCAAGTTTGGCTTTCAAATTCTGCATGAGATGGAAATAACAATACGCATGATAGCAGTTTGGATACAAGACAAAAACAACATTAACGATACCAGAATGACGGTCTGAAATAAATGTGATTTGACGATCCAACAAATGTGGTTTCAAACACCCCAAAAACCTCATCCAATTGTCACAATCTTCAATGTTAACTACACCAACAGCAACATGGAATAGTCTTGGGAAAAGGCGGATCAAATGAACACTACAACTGTACCCAAACATTTAAAAATTATACACATTTCGCATGCTGTCCTGGTACAAGCATAAGCTGCGATGTAAGCACAGTTTAAAAATACTACCTAATTTGCAGCCTCAAATGCGTAATGTCAAGATTTGAACACTGCTTAATTCGCATAATTCGCATATTCAAATGCGAATGTGAAGATTCTAACACTGCTTAATTCGCAGTCTCGGATGTGAATTGCACAAAAATTTCACACAAAAACATCATTCAGATTAACTAGTTAAATGTAACTAACCGTTGTTACCGTCCTTTGCTACAGCAGTGAGCAAGGTACCCTTGTACTTGCCATATAAGTGGGTTCCATCGATAAACAACATTGGACGGCATGAATGAAAACCCCGAAGAGACGAACTGAATGCTACAAAACAATGCTTGAATCGGTTTCCAACTGACCACTCCAACTGGCAGTCTGAAGTAATATCCCGGCTCTTCAAGCGTTTGAAGTATGCGCTTAGTAAACTAAAAGAACTTGAACTATCTCCGAAAACTCCCCTCCTAGCCTTCTCTAAAGCATTCCATGACAAATGTTAAGAGATGTCAATACCGTAATCTTGTTTGACAGTCGATTGTATTGTTTTGGGTGTCAACGAATGGCAGGTCCATAGAGAATCCAGAATTTCCTCTGTAATCAAATCTGATGTCAAATGTCTGTGCCGCTTATGCTTATGCTTCTGGGAGAAAATAGGACTGCAAGTATGGTGCAGAACATACTTCTTGATCGTCATCAAGCCAGTGCTGGAATCAATAGATGCATAAAGCCTCCATTTGCACCCGCTTGTAAACTTATTTTCACAATAAGCAGTGATCTTGGTTGCTGTGTTGTGCAGGTATTTGAAAGAAAAACCATGCTCTAACGCAAACTTTCACAAAGATAACCTCAGACCGGCAGCACCTTCTTCAAAAGCTTGACCCACTCCTGTAATAGCATCAGCCCAACCAGCAGTAGCAAGTTGTTTTTTTCTCTGATCAAAATTAACTAAACCATTACTACTCTCCCCGCTAACTAGTTGATTGGGAGATGGTTCTCCCAAACTCAAGCTACGCTCTTTACGCTTTACACCACAATCCTTACCACCAGAGCTCTTATCAACATAACTTTTATCACCAGAACCCTTATCCAAGACGTGTTGTTCTATGAGAAAACTAACCCGTTTTAAACGCTCCAAATCAAGATATAACACCAACCCAACAAAATCATTCTGGTTATTAAAGAAACAATTATTGTGATCCCCGCATGAGGAGGTAATTAGGTAGTCACCTATGGCAAGCTCCTCCCAGGTGTTTTCCACATAAGCTTGGATACTTTGAAAGCTTTCAAACTCCATGAAAGGCACAATTGCGGTTTGGTGACCATATTTAAAAATACAAACTCGTGATTTGGACATCTCTTACCCTGGAGAGAACAAGCTATTCGTTATTGTTCCCAAAAACTATGTGCAAATTATTTATTACTGCATCAAACAATTCGCATCCTATCTTGCGATTTGCGTATATCTACAAGCTGCGAACTGTGAACAAATCAGCATCCTATCCTGATATTTGTTTATAAAAATAGTCCTGATATTTGTTTGAAAATGCAATACTCTAAAAAGTTCTAGATAGTTCGCATTCTAGCATGCGAAACGTGAAAGCAACTACAAAAGTACTAGTATTTGTTTGAAAATGCAATACTTTAGAGTTCTACACAGTTCGCATCATGACATGCGAAAACGTAGAAATTTAACTAAAAAGTCTTGGTATTTGTTTGAACATACAATACTCTAGAGTTTCACTTAGTTCGCATCATAACATGCAAAACGTGTGTTCTTCATACCATTCGCAACATATTTCTAAGCAAATTTTGAAATTCTTTCGTGTGATTCGCATGGTAACATGCGAATTGGTAATGCAATTAGCATGCTAAAACTCGTAATTTACACATGTTTAACGTCCGAAATAAAAATCTAAAGCACTACAAAATTAGTATATAACATTAGAAAACAAAGACATGAATATATAACCACAAATATTGACAACATCAAAAACAGATCACTGTAACAAAAAAAACAGAGAAAAGCTCGAAATCAGGCTATAGCGTCTAAAAACAAAAAGAAACTTCGAAATCAGTAGGTAATTACGATTACCTGGGACCAGAAACACGATTACTTGCAAAACAACAGATTCCTGTACGTAAAAACACGATCAGTTCCTGTACGTAAAAGAATCAGGTTAGATACGTTTTACACTACAACACTAAATAAATAAACAGACCTTAAACACTCCGTTCACCGGAAAATGCAATTTCAACCGGTCTTCGTAGTGGTTCGTAGGGTTAGGTGGTTAGAGCGGCTAACACATTCAAATCTTCAAAAAGCTAGAAAAAATAGAAAGAAAACAGAAGATTATGTTTATATAGTGAGTTAAGGGTAGTTAGGGTATTAAAATAATATTAAGTTGTAAGTGACAATAAGGTAGTTGAGTTGGGTATTAAGTAACAATTGATCAAACCTTGGGTAGTAAGTGATAATTTAATAGTTGAGTGAGTACTTCAAGTGCAATTTCCCTAGAGAAAAACTATTTGAAATAGCGCGAAAAGGGCATTAGATATTAGTTCAATAGTGGATTATAGTGCAGTCAAAAATTGGTCGGTAAGAAGAATGTTAGATAAGTGTGAGCGTATAAAAAAGCTAAAAATAATTGATTAGAGACATTAGTGATTTTCTTGAAAATGTAAAAACCCTCCATACCAAGGATGATAGTTCTATTCATAATTAAGTTAGATATTAGGCCTGAAGTCGTTATGAAATTCAGATCATAGATCTAAGATTCTACAGTCATAAATACAGCCTTAGGACTTACAAGTTAATCGTTGCCCCACATTCCTTACATGTTTACAGTTCGTATCAAAAGGTTATTTGAGCCTTATTTGGTCCAAGTTATATCCAAATTATCAATTAATATGCTCAAACCTAATGAGATACGTCTTTACAATTCATGATCTTACCAGTACTCTCCCTAGTGCTTGTGAGAAAACCAATGGAGAACTATAACTTTATATCTAAGTCGTTCGATATTCATATTGATCTTCCATGCCCAAGCTCGAATGCGAGTTGGTAACTCTAAGGAGATTGTTCAAGCTATTTATGACTAGACCTCATGAGAATCTCCAGTTCTTGTTGGTCTCATACCCGCCTTATTACAAACCCTTCGACAACCAAACCTACTTCGGAAAAACAATTTGACAAGGGAAACTAGTATACATGAGTAACATTTTCTCTATTTTTGTACATTATGGCAGCTAGTTATCGTGTAGGAAATATTTACAACTGGGTTGCAGTTTGGAAGAAGTTTATTTTTTTTCCTTGAAAGTAATTTTGCTTGCATATGAAGATATGGTCGTGCTATCCATAGTCCTTTTGAAGTCTACAGAAATGGATACCATTGAAAGTAAAACCATTAAATTTATAATTCACGAGTTCTTATTTGATCAAGCCGGTTATTGAAGCATGACTGGTTATGTGTACCGTTGGAGCTTCAAATATCTTAAAGTTTGATTTGAAAAATAAATGCCACATTTTCTCAGATATTAATGATTATACATAGGAGTGGTATATCCATATGCCAGAGAAAGGAGTAGTTCTTAGACACGTGTCGTTGGCATAGACAACTAACAATAGCATGACAATGCATGTTGTGCAGCTGCAACTTCAACTTCATCTATTATAAATAATTAAATATTATAAGTGAGTGAATCTTAGAGACATTTACGAAACAAATCTACGCCACTAATAAAATCAACAATTGATGTAATTCCACCTCATGTTTAAATAGGGTATTTACCCATAGATTTTATAATTTTATTTTTTCCCAAATCATAATTTTTAAACCCATATCTTCTATTTAGACACGGTAATGACAAGAACAAGATACATATGACTTCACGATACACATGATGAGGGTATTGACAGCCAAAACCAGACACATATTGGGTCGTCTGATGAAGCTTATTCTAGTCCTCCTTGCAAAGATGATCCATCCGATATTGAGGTACAACAGAGGTTCATGGATCCACCGTTATTGTAACTCAGATTTTGGTTGCTTTGTCACAATTCCGACCATTCAAAATATATAGTTGAGTACCTTTTTTACCCCTGGGATATTTGGACCAATTGACAATGTAGTTGGTTTAAAGTTGAGTAATCCGGTGGCTAGCGTAGGTTTCAGATTTTCTTTTGTTCCCTAAAGGAAAAACTTTAGGGTATGATAAGCCCGATAAGCTTCCAATCGGACCCATCAAACTAGGTTTTGGTCCCAAAATGCTTAGATATGATAAAACCTGAACACTATAATTGCATGAATTCCAATTTTTTTTAAAAAAAATTTGGACTCAATAGGTGATTCCAGAAGATTTAGTTATTCGGTTTCCAAATAATGAAGAAACTCGTTTTGATGTGAAGGCCGATGAATTGGTGTTCTTCTTAGTCGAATTTAGTGAGTGAACAATAGAGTAGAAAATGTAAAGTTTTTCACTAAATCATTCAATGTAACCAAATGGTATTTAAGTACAGATTTTCGGATGTAACTAATTTTTGGAATATTCTTTTTGTTTGTTACAATCCTGTTTAAAATGAGTCTTGTTGTTTGGATACAGGGGTAGGATGAGAGTGAGTGTTTGGCAATAGGGATAGCACATGGGTCCTTTTAGGGAGAGTCTTGTTGGGCTTTAGGACCATCTTAGGAGTCCAATAGATCAAGGTGTTGAGTCTGAGTTTTGGACCCAACACACACAAGCCCAAGGTCATAACCCTAGGACATAAGCCCAAGGTTATAACCCTAGGACAGAGTTAGGGTTTGAGGTCGTGCGATGCTGCTTCACCTTCTTCAGAGCAGTCATCGTCGACGGCGAGATTCACCGGAGGCATATACTTGACATCCCCCCTCAAACGAAGCGGTGACTCAAGGAGCCCGAGTTTGTCCCATAGATAAGCAAATCGAGACGGAGGTAAGGCTTTGGTGAGGGAATCGGCCACCTGGTCTTGAGTAGGGACATAGCGAATCTGGATGGTCCCTCCAAGAACTTGGTCTCGAATGAAATGCACGTCAAGCTCGATGTGCTTGGTGCGGGCATGGAAGACGGGGTTCGAAGCCAAAGCACTGGCTCCCAGATTATCACACCACAAAACAGAAGGAGGTATGAGAGGGATTTGAAGTTCAGTGAGTAACGAACGAATCCAGATCAACTCAGCAGAAAGATTGGCGAGAGCTCTGTACTCAGACTCTGTGGATGATCAAGAGACGACGTTCTGCTTCTTGGCGGACCAGGAGATCAACGTTTCTCCAAGAAAGACACAGTATGCCCCAATGTTGCGTCGGTCATCAACGGAGGAGGCTCAGTCAACATCGGAGTAACCATGTAATTGAAGATGGAAGCAATGCTTGATATGAAGCCCCAGCCAACGTGACCCAGATAAGTATCGTAGTATCCTTTTGAGACAGTGCCAGTGAGTAGATGTGGGAGCCTGCTGGTATTGACTCAGTCGATTAACAGCATAGGCAATGTCTGGTCTGGTGTGTGTTAGGTATTGTAAGGCTCCTAACACACTTCGGTAATGTGTAGGTGAAGGAAGTGGAGAGCCAGAGGTTGCAGACAAGGCAGTGCCAGGAGCAAGAGGAGTAGGACAAGGTTTGGAGAGAGCAGCACCCTGATTGGCAAGTAAGTTCTCGATATAGTTATGCTGTGTTAGGTAGATACCTGTATTATCACGATGAACCTCTATTCCAAGGAATAGAGAGAGTGATCCCATGTCTTTAAGAGAAAATTTTGCATTGAGGTTGTGAGTGAACTGAGTGAGGCATGCTGCATCATTTCCTGTGACCAGGATGTCATCCACATACACTAGGATGAGTAGGATTGTAGTTTTGGTAACCAGGTAGAAGAGAGAGCAGTCAGCTCTTGAGTTCTTGAATCCCCAATCAGTTAGAGTATCACGTAGCTTAGAAAACCAGGCCCTGGGTGCTTGCTTCAGACCATAGAGAGCCTTGTTTAACTTGCACACATAGGTAGGGTGATTGACATCTTCAAAACCCTGAGGCTGTTGCATATAGACAGTCTCTTGTAGCTCCCCGTTTAGAAAGGCATTGTTGATGTCAAGTTTCCTGACTGACCAATTCTTTGAGACTGCAATAGTGAGTATGAGCCTGATTGTAGAGGCCTTAACAACAGGGCTGAATGTATCATAGAAATCAATACCAGGAGTTTGGTGGAAGCCTTTGGCTACAAGCCTGGATTTATAACGTTGAACAGACCCATACATAGCATGCTTGACCTTGTAAACCCATTTGCAGCCAACAATATTAGAGTGAGGTGGTAAAGGAACTAGATACCAAGTGTTGTTAGCCATTAGAGCATTAAATTCACCCTTCATAGCAGCCACCCAATTAGGATTCCCTGCAGCTTTAGAAAAACTAGATGGTGTAGACATGTCCCTGTCAGCAGTGTTAAGAGTTCCAATATAGGGTAGTTTGGTTTTATGGATACCACTTTTGTGTCTTGTCTGCATGATGCGAGTGTTTGTAGGCTGTGGAGAAAGGTTAGAAGGAGTTGGAGTGGGAAATGGTAGATCAATGATGAGTGATGGTGTGGGGCTAGTGTGAGTGTTAGTGTATTGGTGAGTATTAGTAGCAATGTCAGGGTCAGAGAATGAGTGTGTAGAAGGGTCTGGATAAGGCTTAGAAGGTGAGTTAGGCAGAGAGTGTGGGTGAGTGGTCTGGTGTTCTGTCTGAGAGACCGGCTGAGAAGTATGAGGCTCAGGTGAGAGATCAGATGTAGGACTAGCACAGATAGACACTCTTTCAGAGACCATAGAAGTAGACAGTGAGGGAAGCCAAAGATTGACAGACTGATAGGGAGACTGACTACCTTGGGGTTGATGAAGAAACCCTGAGCTAAAAGGGAAGTCAGTCTCATTGAAAACTACATTCCTGGACAGATAGACTCTCCCTGTAGGACTTAGACACTTGTACCCTTTGTGATTGTGGCTGTAGCCTAGGAAGACACACTTAAGAGAGTGAAATTGAAATTTGTGAGTTTGATAGGGTCTGAGACAGGGGAAACAGGCACACCCAAAAGTTTTGATGACTAGATAGTTGGGTTTTTTGTGAAATAGGGCTTCAAATGGAGAGATGCTGTTAAGAGTAGGAGTAGGTAACCTGTTAATAAGATAAATGCTTGTTTCAACGGCTTCCACCCAGTATTTATAGGGTAGTTTAGACTGAGCAAGCAGAGTCAGACCAGTCTCCACAAGATGCTTGTGCTTACGCTCAGATCTTCCATTTTGAGCTGATGTGTAAGGGAAGGACCTGCGTAGAAGGATGCCATGTTCTGCAGCTAGGGTAGCTAGAGGTCTAAACTCTCCCCCCAATCACTTTGAATTGTTTTGATCTTTCTTTCAAACTGGTTTTCAACAAAAGCTTTAAAGGTTTTGAATACTTCAATAAATTGCCCTTTAGTTTTGATAGGGTAGACCCAGGAATATCTAGAGAAATCATCAAGAAACAGCACATAGAACCTAAAACCTTCAGTAGATAGAACAGGGGATGGACCCCAAACATCAGTGTGAATAAGGTCTAATACATTGCTAGCATGAGGGGTAGAAGTAGGATAAGAAAGAGTGTGAGACTTGCCTAGCTGACAAGCCTCACAGAAAGAGTTCTCATTACTAGAAAGAGTTTGAAAATTACAAGATTTCAGGACACTAAGTAACACAGACGGAGATGGATGGCCAAGCTTTCTGTGCCATCCATCCTCAGACACTTTAGAGAAGCACACACTAGGAGAACAAAGGAGACCCTTAGACACACAGACTTGAGTATTGAAACTGACTGGATTGATAGGTAGATGTTGAGAGAGGGTGTCCATCTTGTACAAGTCATCTTCACATCTCCCTTTGAGCAATACTGTCCCTGTTAACCTGTCCTTCACAAGGCAAAATGTTTTGTGAAATTCAACAAAAACATCATTACAGTTGGTGAGTTGAGAGATAGACAAGAGATTTTTGTTTATTTTGGGAACATGGAGTATAGATTTGAGAAAGAGAGGCTGTTTATGTAGAGATAGAAGAGAGGTTTCACCTATGTGAGAGATTGGAAGTCTCTCACCACTACCAACTAGGACATGTTTAGTACCTGTGTAGTCATGTTTCTGAGTTAGCTGATTGGTACTACCTGTGACATGGTGGCTGGCTCCACTGTCAGCATACCAAACTCCATCTGATGGTGTATCTTGTGCTGCAAGCAAGGCACTGTGATCACCCTCTGACTTAGGATGTTCTGAAGAGGTTGACCCCATAACTGAAGGGTCATCTCTATAGTAACACACAACAGCAGAATGACCATATCTGCTACAGATCTGGCATGTTGGTTTGTTTTGAGCAAATCTTACACCCCTTCCTTTGTAAGAGTTGCCTCGACCTCTGTAATTGGAATTGAACATGCCTCTGTAATTTCTATTGAAGTTCCTGTTCTGTCCAGAGTAGCCTCTTTGATTGGCATTGTTAGCTTGTTGCTTTGTGCCATTTCTTTGTGCATAATTGACATTTGATAAACTGACTGTGGACATTGTATTTTGCAGGTCATTGAGCTGTTCTAGCCTGCTTTCAAAGGTCAGGAGACTTGTCTGCAGATCAAGCCAGGAGAGACTGTCTTTGTCAGCCAGACTGACCACTATTGGTGTGTAGTCACCATCAAGGCCTGCAAGGACCTGAGTGATTAGGTCATCCATGGAGGTAATACATCCTGCCAGAATCAAATTGTCAAAAATCATTTTCATTTTGTTCAAGTAATCAGACATAGTGGTGGATCCTTTACGAGTTTATGAAACTCTGCCTTGAAGTAAGTGATTCTGGCTCTTGTCTGAGAGCCAGATAGCTTTCCTGCTGCTTCCCAAAGACCTTTAGAGGTCTCTTCTTCCATCAACTGAGCTGCTATTTCAGGGCTCATAGTGGAATACAACCAACCAAGCAGCAGTTGGTCCTTTGAGATCCATTCTTCATAGTCTGGATTCTCTGTAACGTTGCCTTCACTATCATCATAGTGTTTATGAGGACAGATCTTCTCTCCTGAGATGTAGCCTCCTAACTTGTTACCTTTGATCATAGGTAAGACCACTGTCCTCCAAAGGAGGTAATTACTTCTATTAAGTCTGATATTATTTGCATTGTTGATTGAATGCAGTTGAAGGCTTCTTGGAGCAGCAGCAGAGTTATTGGGAAGGATGGAGCCCATAGAGTCTGAGGACAGTGACGAAGACTCATCGGAGTTGGCCATTCAATCAGATCAGAATGGCTCTGATACCAAGTCGAATTTAGTGAGTGAACAATAGAGTAGAAAATGTAAAGTTTTTCACTAAATCATTCAATGTAACCAAATGGTATTTAAGTACAGATTTTCAGATGTAACTAACTTTTGGAATATTCTTTTTGTTTGTTACAATGCTGTTTAAAATGAGTCTTGTTGTTTGGATACAGGGGTAGGATGAGAGTGAGTGTTTGGCAATAAGGATAGCACATGAGTCCTTTTAGGGAGAGTCTTGTTGGGCTTTAGGACCATCTTAGGAGTCCAATAGATCAAGGTGTTGAGTCTGAGTTTTGGACCCAACACACACAAGCCCAATGTCATAACCCTAGGACATAAGCCCAAGGTTATAAACCTAGGACAGAGTTAGGGTTTGAGGTCGTGCGATGCTGCTTCACCTTCTTCAGAGCAGTCATCGTCGACGGCGAGATTCACCGGAGGCATATACTTGACATTCTTTAACATTCGTTTTATATAGGTGATTGGTTTTTGATGCATCCTTATATAACAAAGTTTTTCATGACCCTTAATTAGTTGGTGCTGAATGAATGTAGACTTCTAATGACATCGATAGTTGCTATCAAGGTATCAGTGGGAAATTTCAGTGTAGAGGTGTTTATCTCTATGACAATAATCAACGTAAGAAGTAAAAATACTTACTTTTAACCGAAAATGTATAAAGATAAAAAAGTCCCCTCATGATTTCCTAGTTTTGATAAAATACGAAAGAATGTGTTCGTCTACCTTATCGTTAATTTAGAAGCGAGTATAAATAAACTAGAAGAAGTGGTACCCCAAGGTTGATGGTATCAAACTAAGTATACTAATTTGTTGGTTTAATTCTTTAATTTGAGTCATCTCTCAACAATTTTTGAAACTTAATATTCACCATATTTTGTATTGGAACTTAAATTTCTCTTAAATAATTTATAATGAATTTTTATGGGCGCAAGCCCTCTACAAAGGTCAACTCTATAGATCTCTTCAATTACTCTAATAAAAGTTATTCAAAGATGTATAAACTTTTACGGGGTTTGAACAAATCATATATAGTAAAAAGTGGCCAAACCCTACACAATATGGAGCTACGAACTTGACAAATGCAACAACCAAACCGGCGGATGTGGCTGAAAATCACCAACCAAAGCGGCATGACCTAAAACAAAGAGAATTATTATCATGCTATCTTCCACCATCGCAATCCAAAATTTCAAATACAAAGTAGAAAATAACCCATATAGGCCTTCCTATTCGAATACTGTCGCGACCAAAGTTGTCGGGCTGAAAGTGAAAATAATTTGTTTTGCCATTCGTTTTTTAGAAAACTGTCGCGATGAAGGTTATTACGCCAAATACCAATTTGTATAGGCTTTCATTCTCAAAGGCTCATGAGATGAATACTTTCAAACCCATGACCAAGGTTTTCAGGCTAAAAGTATAAATTAGCTCCTTTCATCATTTACCTTTTATAAGCTTAGTTTCCAAGGTTAATTGATATGTCTCATGATGAATCCTCACCCTTTAAGAATTTGGTTGTTGTAGATATCTATCAATCGGGTATTGATCTACTCATGACTCATTTTCTAATTTATCGAAAATAATTTTTTATCAGTAAGCGCACCCTTAATGTTGTTAATGTCTCCTCCTGTTGGAAGTGGGAACGATAAAGTATTACATAATTTTGTTATCCCAAAAAACCAAAGTGAGTAAGAAGGTTAGAATAGCTTCTTATTAGGGTTGATTGTCTAGGAAAGAGCTGAAAATAAACACCGAATAAATGTAGTTATAGAACGTATGAACAAGAAACTGTATGAACAAGAAACTTGGAATAAAAAGCAAATGTTACTACTTAATATTAAACTGAAATAACAAAGTACAAACATCTTAAATACTTTCTAAGAGATGGAAGCATAACCCACTTCTATTTTAGTGCCACTCTCTTACTCCACTAACACACTCCTACAATATCACCAACTCCCCATTACTAAGTCTTACTCCAGTAACACACTCCTAAAATATCACCAACTCCCCACTACTAAGTCTTATAACAGATGGAAACAATTAACAAAAACAAATAAAACAATTAAAACTTTGTTTTAGAACATGTTTAGATTAACCCAACACACTCCCCCTTAATCTAAACACCCTTTGCAAGTATCTTAATGCCCAGCAATTCTCGCATCTGCTCAAACTTCACAAATGAGATTGCCTTAGTGAGAACATCTGCACGCTGATTCTCTGAGCTAACATGTTTTATGATAATATCTCCACCCTCCACACAGTCACGAATAAAATGGAAGCGCACATCAATGTGTTTACTGCGACCATGAAAAACTGGGTTCCTCGCAAGATCTATTGTTGATCTGTTATCAACGTACAGTGTAACTGGCTTCGTTTCCATGTTTGTAATTTGACTTAGTAACTTCTGAAGCCATAAACCTTGACACGCCGCTGCTGTTGCAGCCATAAACTCGGCTTCGCGGGATGATAGAGCTACACAGCGTTGCTTCTGGGACACCAAAGTTATCAAACTTTCACTTAGATAGAATGCCATTCCCCCAGTACTTGTTCGATTATCACTATTTCCTGCAAAATCACTGTCTGAAAAACCAGAGAGCATATGATTACCTGTTCCCTTCGAGTAAATGAGACCATAGTCCAGTGTTCCCTTTATATAGCGAAGAACACGCTTCATAGCACCCAAGTGAAGCAGAGTAGGACGTTCCATGAAATGGCTTACCATACCAACTGCATATGCTACATCTGGTCTTGTGTGAACCAGATAGCGTAATCCATCCACTATGCTTCTGTACTTGGAGGATTCAACTGCCTTACCAATCTCGTCTTATGTAATTAAATCTTTGGTTCCATAGGACATTTACTCGGATTGCAATCAGTCATACCTGCAACCTTTAGTAATTTCCTTGCATATGAAGACTGTTTTAACTCGACATACTCCCTTTTCTAATCAACCTCTATGCCCAAGTAGTACGATAACTTTCCTAAGTTGCTCATATCAAACTCGCTACTCATCTCTTCCTTAAATTTCAGAATATTTTCAGTGCTTGAACCTGTGACCAATATATCATCCACGTACACACCAATTATCAATGACTCATTCCCTTCATGTCTAGTATAAACAGCATGTTCATATGGGCATTTCTCAAAACCCAATTGTTCTAAAAAACTCCTCAACCGTGCATACCAAGCGCGTGGAGCTTGCCTAAGTCCGTTTAATGCTTTCAGCAATCGGTAAACTTTTCCCTCATGTCCCTTTACTTCATAACCAACTGGCTGCACTACATACACTTCTTCATCGATCTCACCATTAAGGAAAGCTGATTTTACATCTAAATGATGTATTTCTCAGTTGTTCGTTGCTGCAAGAGAAATTAGCAGACGAACTGTCTCCAACCTAGTAACCGGGGCAAATACTTCATCAAAGTCTATTCCATGCTTTTGAGCGTAACCCTTAGCCACAAGTCTCGCCTTGTACTTCACAATAGTTCCATTCGAATCCTTCTTGATTTTAAACACCCATTTTAACCCAATCAGTTTGTGACCTTTTGGTAAATCTGTCAACTTCCACGTATTGTTTTTCTCTATTGATTGGAGTTCTGTCTCCATCGCCTGCCTTCATTCTTTTTCTTGAACCGCTGTTTCAAATGTGCTTGGTTCTTCAACGCTTAGCAATAACAGATCATCATCCAACTCTATCTCAGATGTCTCATCATATATGTCACTCAGTAGCCTAAACTTTTTAGGTTCACTACTCATTGTGACCGACCCTGACCTCTGTTCTCCTGTTGAAGAAGAGTTGTATGGATCAGCCGTTTCACCTCTATGACTGAGCACCGGAGTCGATGGCTCACTTGATTCATTTGTTTTACTTTCCGTTTCTGCATTTCTTGTATCACCCATTCCTTCGACTATATGCTTAACTTCACTATGCAACTCGATTCGAGAAAATGTAGCCTCACTATCGGTTTGTTGCTCCCACTGCCAAACCTTATTTTCTAGGAATACTATATCACGACTTACACAAATGACTCCCTACTTGGGATCATATAGACGATTGGCTTTGGTCTCTGGTTCCCTTCCCAAATAGATAACTGGTTTGCTACGATCATCTAGCTTACTTGCGTGCACCGATGGAACCTTCATGTATGCCATACACCCAAAAATCCTTATATGTTGCAAATCCGGTTTACACCCAGTCCATGCCTCATATGGAGTTTTTCCCCGTAATGTTCGTGTTGGCAGCCGGTTAAGCACATAAACTGAGTGTCTCACCGCTTCTCCCCACATAAATGATGACAATCTTGCACCCTTCAAAAACTTCGAGTCAGGGCAGCCACCGTTCGATTTCTACGTTCCACCACCCCATTTTGTTGTGGGGTGTAAGGTGTTGTATAATGCCTCTGTATACCAGCCTCTTCATAGAACTTACTGAATTCATTTGAGCAAAATTCTCCACCCCTATCGGTCCTGAATATTTTGATTTTCTGACCCACTTTATTCTCAACAAGCTGTTTGAACTTTGCAAATACACTAAATGCCTCACTTTTCAATTTTAGCATATAAACCCACATTTTTCTACTATAATCATCAACTAATAGAAGGAAATAACGATTACCGGCTGATGTTGGAGGCGAGATTGGCCCACAAATATCTCCATGTACGAGCTCCAACATTGTCTTAGCATGAAATTTCGCCTGAGATGGGAATGGTTGCCTTGTTTGTTTTGACATCAAGCACCCCTCACACTTCTTTGTTGGCTGTTTTATTTGAGGCAAGCCATATACCATATGTTCCTTTGTCATCTGTTCTATTGCTCCAAACTTAACATGACCAAGACGTGAGTGCCAAAGCCATGCTTCCTCTTCGACCTTGCTTAGAAGACATTTAGATGTGTTCCCCTCGAGACTGATTTTGTAGAGTCTATTCCCTGATTTTTTCACCTTCATAAGCAGCCTTTCTTGATCATCATACACCCACAAATAATCACCACTCAATATTACTCGATGATGCTCCTCTAATAGTTAGCCGAGACTGATAATATTGTTGCATAAAGCGGGAATGTAGTACACATCTCTAAGCATCTTCTCTTCACCATTTTTACACCTAAATGATATAACCCCTTTACCTTTGACACTTACTGTGGACTCGTCCCTGAACTTCACTTCTCTTGTGACTCGTTCATCTAATTGGCTGAACTTTCCTCGTACACCAGTCATATGGTTGCTCGCCCCATTGTCCAGGTACCACACTTGTGACTCTCTTTGACCCTCAGTCTCTAATCGCAGCTGTGGAACTATAATTTCCTTTTTCAGCAGCATAGTCTGTCTTGTCATCTATCCAACTTTCTCAGCAATCAACAGTGCTCGCTCATCCTTTTGAATTTTGGATAGGTTTACCTCCTTCTGTGTATCCCTGTCCCTTCGAGGTTTACGACATTCTGCAGCATAATGCCCGTACGCCAAGCAGTTGAAACATCTCACCTGGCTCCTGTCTCGTGGTCCACGTGTTCCAAATTTTCCACCAGATTCTCCACCACCTCGAGCTCCCCCTTTGTTGGTTCTCTTTAACCACTCTTCTCGGGTCAACAACAATTGTCCGTCATTTCCCTCCTTTTTTCTCCACTCTTCTTCTGTCAATAGAAGTTTCCCTTGGCTTGTTTCGGTTTGTCCACGTACTCTTTCTTCATGTGCCTTCAATGAGCCAATAACCTCTTCCATTGACATCTCCTTAATGTTTCCAAATTGCTCAATTGCAGAGGCAATTTGCAGAAACTTCGAGGGAACCGCTCTAAGTAGTTTTTTCACCACGTATTCTTCTTCCAATGTCTCTCCAAGAGCTCTGATCTTAGTGACCAAACCATTCAGCTTCATATAAAAAATCGTCCAGTGGTTCCGTTTCTCCCATATTCAATGCCTCGAATTCACCTTTCAGAGTTTGAGCCCTTGCCTTCTTTACTTTTTCCGCACCCAGGCTCATTGTCTTAACAGCTTCCCATGCTTCTCTCGAAGTCTTCTTCTCCGCAATGGATAGCAAAATATCCTCAGGGATTCCTTGGTAAATGACAGCTAACGCACGTTTATCGACCTTGTTTTCAATTACAGCCATGGGGTCTTTGGATTCTACAGCTTCCCAGACACCAAGCGCTTGCATGTATACCTGCATTCTAATTGCCCATACCGTGTAGTTTATTCTTGTAAGTATTGGATAACTCAAATTAAACGAGCTTTCCTTGGGCTTGGCTGTCTTCATGTCGTCTCAGTTGTGTATAAAGGGTTGCTGTTTGAATGATCGGGCTCTGATACCACGTGTAGTTATAGAACGTATGAACAAGAAACTGTATGAACAAGAAACTTGGAATAAAAAGCAAATGTTACTACTTAATATTAAACTGAAATAACAAAGTACAAACAACTTAAATACTTTCTAAGAGATGGAAGCATAACCCACTCCTATTTTAGTGCCACTCTCTTACTCCACTAACACACTCCTACAATATCACCAACTCTCCACTACTAAGTCTTACTCCAGTAACACACTCCTAAAATATCACCAACTCCCCACTACTAAGTCTTATAACAGATGGAAACAATTAAAAAAAACAATTAAAACTTTGTTTTAGAACATGTTTAGATTAACCCAACAATAAAACGCTTCTTGGAAATAGAAGAATTAGTTGAGTCTATCCGCCTCGACTATTTATTGTTCAACGTTTTTCTTAGGAGAATCGTGTTTTCTTGTACTATATAGGGTGGAACATGCTGTCCATGGACAACTTCTAACATATTACTTCGCGAGGGATACAAATGACATCTTGAGCATCCTAAGCGAATATATTTAATTTAAAAAAAAATATAAATGTTTAGATCGATAATTAACTGATATATATTGGTCGATGTTTAACTCTCTCCGTTAATCCATGTCGGGCGATCTCTCTCGTATATCCATGTCAGACGATCTTTTTCGGGATGTTTGTCCTGGTGAATCAAGTTAAAAATATCTTGGATAGGCAAACCATGATTCTTCCAAATTCTATTTTAATAATTTTGGCTATAATTACTACTGTGTACTCATGTAGTGCTATGATCTTTCAAATGTCATCATCATCAAAGCTAAGGTTTGATCGGGCCCTTGTATCTCAAAGTCTTGTACATGCATCGTCTTAGAAAATTTAGTAATACACGATAGTGTGTCACTTCCTGTGATTATATCCATGACATGCCAGCTTGGTTTTAAGTCTTCTACTTATCAAATATGTTCAAGATAGCCATCTTTGCCAAAGACCTTAGAGGTTCAACGACGCCACCAGTCGCTACTCCATCCTTGATAGCTTATATGGACTTGTATTTCAGAAAATATTATACCAACTTACCTTCATAAAATAGATTTGGCATTTCATTCTTCAAAGCAGAGTAGTTCTAGGTGTAATTCCTCATATCATTTTGGAATTTGCAAACTTATTTATGTCTCACATTTTCGTAAAGGCCTGCATTTTCTCGGGCCATCACAATTTTACCATATTTTTTTTCTCTTTCATAGATCACCTTAAATTTTTGTTAGCTCTGTGTAAGGACCTTTTTGTTCTAAGTAGAAAAAAAAGTATAAAAAAATATTAAAAATAGAATATTTAATGCATACTAACTTTAGACTATCGAAGACTGTTTAGCTCAGAGGTTAGAGATCACGATAGAGATCAGGCTTTTTGATTTAATTTAAAATGGATAACTTAATTTATAATAACATAATATTTTTCCCTTTTGAAAATATAATGTTTTATTATTTTTCTAAATGAGTTATCTATTTTTATTTATTTAATTTTTTTTCTATAATATAATTTTAATTTTGTGTATAAAATATTATATATGTATGATATTAACACAATTATGCTCAATATTATTCATAGTAAAGTACAAATACAAATTATTATACTTCATTTCATTTCTAATTATTTAAATAGAATTATTTATCGTTTGAGTTGAATAAATTTTCAAAAAAAAAAATCAAATAAAAAAAAGGAATTTATATGTCACGTTACAGAGGGCCTCATTTTTTAAAAATACACTATCCGAATTTAATTAGTTTAAGTAAATAAAAAATTAAGTAAGTAAAAAAGAGCTAAAATAAATAAATAGAATATGATTCTACTCGTATTCAAGTGAATCTTATGTTGTTATTGTTGTAGTTATCGTGGTCTAACTTCAGAAGCCTTGATTTTGCTTGTGATGCTTTAGAGGAAGTTCAACCAAGGGATTGGATGTCTGTATTAGTGCCACTGTGAAAGACACATAGACATTTTTCTATTCCTATAGGTGGTGATAAATGTAGGCGTTTCTTACTTCCTAGAGCCATTCTCTCATAATTTTATCGATCTTGACCTTCATGGTGTGCTGCTCTCACTCTTTGTTGGACTCAATTTATTTTAACCAAACTTTATTGGCAACATATAGTTTCAATTCGTTATTGTTTTTTTCTCGTTAAAACCCTTCACAAAGCAAAGTCTCATTTGAGATAAGAAAAACAGAATTTCGTTTAAAGTAAAAAGTACATAAACATGTAGTACGGTGATAAATTTCATGGTCTATGTTTATGATCTTAAAAATAATTTTGTTATTATTTTTTCATAAGTGGATAACCCCTTTAGGATTGAAGGCAAAAACAGTAATATACCCAAAAAGTAAAAGTGATAAGTAGAAAATCGATCTTAGCATCATATTAGGAGTTTACAAAGCATATAATGAGAGATTGGGAAGGTAAAAAAACCTTGTAGTTGCGTGAGTCTGTAGACGTGATCAGAATAGTTTCAAGAATATTTAATTTTTATGAGTGTGTAGGCAAGGTTGGGAGAGAATAAAGACCCTTCAGGTGGCCCGAGCCTGTAAGAAAAATCAGAAGAAAGTAAATGCATTTTAAATTACATGAGCTTCTAATAAAAATAGGGAATGATTCGAGCCTGAATCACATGGAGGTTGCGAAAAATTTCATGTTTGTAGTAATGATGCTTTCGGCTCCGAGACAAATCATGTATAAATGATAGTGGCATCATAGAATATGCATGGTACGTGTCCCATGCAGAGCACAATCTCTGAAATGCCTGACTATTATTGTTGATTAAGCTTGATGATATTTGACCAATGTGAACGTGTACATATGGGATCATCACACATTCGGTCTCGAAAGTGACATCGATGACTAACTCGCTACTTCATTCAGTTCAATATAATTAGCCTTAACTAGCGAAAACGTTATTAGGCCGGTTCTCAGAGGGATCCAACTCTGGTAGGCTTTTGCACAAATTGAGGATTGTGGTTGTTATACCAGAGGAACATAATTAAGATATAGATCTCGCGGCAATGGGTATGGAACCGGATATTGTGAACCCGATGCACAATATCCAGAAAGTGCCAACGAGAAATCTGACTCCGTAAATAATGCGTAATAAAATAATTTTTTTATTTTGAGAAACATGGGATGATGGAATAAATAATATCAATGTAGTCTATTATTTCAAATGAGGTCATTTACATCAATTACATGAATAACGAGATCTATACAATTGTGTTAATATGACTGTTCTTGCGAGGATTAAATACCCACAAATTATTGGGAACATGAGACCATGTTTATTAACCCATTTAAGAGTTGAGAGTTCGGTAACTCTTCAACTGGTGGTGCTGGAATTCTTCGAGATATTGTGTTTTTGACATCGTTAACATAGTGACGACGATATAAGAGATAGAACAGACGGCTGCAAACACAAAGAGAAGAAGACAAAACATAGAACAAATAAACTCTAACATAGGTTAAATTATAAGAGAGTTAGAGAAAAACTCAAATTTTATTCCAAAAAGTGTGACGACAAAAATAGGGTTTGAGGGCCTTTCATAGAGATGCTCGAAACCATACACAAAAATTACATATTTTTCCTCACGAAATCGAATAAAACACAACCCAATTTCAAAGCAATTAGAGCTAGTTAAGTATTTTAATTAAATCTAATAAAAATAAAAAATGCAGAAAATTAACGAAAAAAATAAAAAAGGGCATAAACGATGGATTTTTGGGTCTGAACTTCATAAGCATGATTTTCCCTCGTGGTGCTTAGAAAAATAGTTGGCTTCTCGACGCGTTCGATTTGAGTGGCCACGACGCCTAATTCGGAATATCGAGCCCCAAATGAATACCGTTTTTGTTTGTCCAAAAGGGCCATATGGCCATAGGGTTGTGCAACTACATCATGCTCTCCTTCTTCGGAAGAATTCGCCCACAAATTCTCACATGCATCATCCTCAACGGCATTGGTAAGCGACACCAGTTGATTCACGTTGAAGACGTCATGGGTCTTCATATTGCTGGGTAGTTTTAACCTATATGCACTAGGATTAATCTTCTTGATGATTTCAAACGGACCCACCTTCCTGTTGCTAATCGACCCTTCTTATCTGTGGAAACCTTATACTTCTGAGTTGTTTCTGCTAGGTGTTTGCGCGTGTTCTCATGGATCTCCTATAGATCAACGATGGCGGTCTCGACCCTGGCTGACATCTTGTCAAGTGTTGGGCTATAACCATAAACTACCATGAAGGGACGCTTGTAGTGCCTATTGTAGGTGAACTCAATGTGACAAATGCGAGAATTCCATGGTTTTAAGTTATCAGAGAACTTTATAGGAAACATGTCGCCTAACGCTCGATTAGTTACCTCAGTTTGGTCGCCTGTCTGCGGGTGATACGCACTGCTAAAACTTAACTTTATGTTTGTAAGGCATCACAAAATCCTCCAAAAGTGCCCAAAAAACCGGGTATCGTGATCAGAAACAATATTCAGGGATAGGCCATGTAAGAGGTAGACCTCTCAGAAATATAAATTAGCAACATTCACAACATCTGTAGTTTCTTACAAGCAATAAAGTGGTCCATCTTAGAAAACATGTCAACCACCAAAACATTGGAATCGTTACCTCTATGCATTCTCAGCAGTCCAGAGATGAAATCCATGCTGATGCTTCGCCACGGTCCTTCCGGTATTGGGAGTGGTAGTTATAGACATGTATTGGACGACGTACCTTTTTCCATATGGCAAACCCGACAACCATCTACGAAACCAATAACATCTCTCCTCAAATGTGGCCAAACAAACTGACGGGATATAGAATGAAGGGTTTGATCTCTACTAGCATGCCCCTTGTTGTGTCTCTCCTATATAATCATTAACCTCAAACTTCCCTCAAGAATACAAAGTAAGTTACCTTTGAAAAGGTATTCATTGCTCACTGCAAAATATTTTTGTAAACCTGCCTTGACGTCCTCTAGAATATGACAAAAATATGGATTGATGGACAGTAAATTCTTCATCATCTCGAATCCTACAACCTCTCCTTCCATACGAAGCCTCATACTGTGTCGGCTCAGTGCATCAGCTACGTGGTTGACTGCCCCCGAAGTGTGCTTAATAGAAAAGGTAAATTACTGAGTAAATACTGCCCAACACGCATGGTGGGAAAAGAGCTTCTCTTAACTATATAGATGGTTCAAGACATCATGGTCGGTGTATCATACAAAGTTGTTATAAACCAAGTATAAACTCCAATGCTTCAAAGCCCTCCCCATTACATAAAACTCATTCCCATAGGTAATGTAGTTGAGTTTAGCTCCACTTAACTTCTCACTAAAGTAGGCTACAGGTCGGCCTCGTTGGTTGAGTACAACTCCAATGCCCAATCCGGATGCATCACAATGCAGTTCAAACCCTGTAAAAAGTCATGTAGAACCAAAATAGGGGCAGTGGTCACTTTTACCTTGATCACTGAAGTAGGCTACAGGTCGGCCTCGTTGGTTGAGTACAACTCCAATGCCCAATTCGGATGCATCACAATGCAGTTCAAACCCTGTAAAAAGTCATGTAGAACCAAAATAGGGGCAGTGGTCACTTTTACCTTGATCAATTCAAACTCAGTAGTTGTTTCAGGGGTCCAGCAACACGTCTTTCCCTTCATACAATCTCGAATATAAGCCATGATACTATTGCAGTTATATATGAACCTCCTGTCGAATGAATCCAGCCCATGAAAAGAATAAATTTCTGTGATAAAAGTATGTATAGGCCAGTCACGCACTGCTGTTAGTTTTGACTTATCAACTGACAAGCCATCCTTCGAACAACATACCCCAGGAAGAGAAACGAATATGTCATAAAGGTAAACTTATCAAATCCCCCATAGATATCCTCTCGTAAAAAAAAAATTCCCATAAGTAGTGGTGGTGCAGCTCCTTCATGGTAGTATATATCAGAATATCATTAATGTATACAACAAATTTTTTCCAATGAAGGGACGAAATACCTACTTCATAACTCGCATGAGCCTGCTAGGAGCATTACAAAGGCCGAATGACATGATCATCCACTCAAACACACCTTCTCGAGTCTTAAAGGTTGTTTTCCACTCATCTCCCATGCGAATACAAATTTGGTGATATTCTCTCTTCAAACCCAGTTTCGTAAACATTGTAGCACCAAACAATTGATCAAGTATATCATCAATGAAAGGAATAAGAAACCTATACCTGACTGTAATTTTATTGATAGCCCGACTATCCACGCACATCTTCATTGAGTTATCCTTATTGTGTGTTAGCAGTGCAGGAACCGCACAACGAATAAGGCTCTCACGGATGTGGCCTTTAGTCAACAATTCTTCCACCTGTCTAAGTAGCTCCTCATGCTCCTTTGGACTTATCCGGTAATATGGTCGGTTTGGTAGGCTAACACCCGATACTAGGTCAATCTGGTGCTGGATATCTCTTAATAGAAGAAGACCTATACGCATATTACCGGGAAACAAGACGTCAAATTCTGTTAATAGTGTCCGAACGTGCTCAGGTATCGTACCAAATGGATCATCATTAAATTCTTTAACCACCAATATATAAACAGTCCATGTATCACTAGTATACTCTATAAATGGTTTTCGAACTAAAATGTTCTTATTCGACTCATGTGATACAACAAATGAAGGTTTTGAGGATACCTCCTTAGTTGGTGTTAATATGAATCTAACTTTATTCCATATGAAAATATAACACTTTTTCCTACCATCGTATGTGACACTTATATCATATTGTCATGGTTATCCTACAAATAAGTAATAAGAATCCATAGAAATGACATCGCACAATGTCTTATCCTTATAGTTACTTACAGCAAAAAAGACACCACACATCTTTTAGAGATTGTTACCGCACTACCTTTCTTTAACAAGGTGAGTTTGTAGGGGTTTAGGTGGTCTTCTGTTTTCTAGGCCAACGTTTTGGTAAATCTCGTTTCGCAACTCCATGAATCGATAACGAAGTTAGATACCGTTCCCCCGATAGTAGAACTCGACTTGAAAATATTGTTTCGTAGCCAATTATCCCCTTCACATCTTGCTTTAGGTGTAAAACAAACACACCTTAAAACCAATGCATATCCAACATATCCTCCAGTAAAGTGGTTCTCCTGAACCTCATGAACAGCTTCCTCAAGTTCCTCATCAATATGTGGTTCAACTTTCAGATTGAAATCGATAGCTCCAATGAATAAACCCTTCAATTTTTGTGGATCTTCTCTTAATTTTGGATACTTTAAAGTAACATGCTAAAGTTCGGGAAAATTTTAGCACCTAAATTGCGAGAAAGTACCTGCGCGATTAGGGAACTGTGAGTTAGCACCTGTACGCATTGGGGTAGCAGTTGGTACTGTTGGGCTGAGGCCTAGGATTGTTCTATTTGGGAAAGTCGTTGGAATTATTCAGGTAGTATATCCTCTATAAGGCATTCGTGAAAACGCTTTCTCTAGATTCAGTGCGCTTTGAT
Organism: Limnanthes douglasii subsp. nivea; assembly: GCA_036936605.1. NCBI lineage: Eukaryota > Viridiplantae > Streptophyta > Magnoliopsida > Brassicales > Limnanthaceae > Limnanthes > Limnanthes douglasii. The sequence continues at coordinate 132,132,185 of JAUPFV010000005.1, read as the reverse complement.
GTGCTTCAGATACATTCATCAGGCCGAACATGTTCAGCTGATCCTGAAAGTGGTGTCTCATCCCACCTATGTAGCGAGATACTAGATGATATGTCGAATCAGCAACATCGACACGGTTTTGCAGCTCGAAAAAATTGTTAGTGTATTCATCAAAAGTCTTTGACCATTGTTTAAGGTTTTGGAACTACTAGTACATTATACGTGCATAATTGTAACGAAAATACGCAGCCCTCAGGTGCTTCACAAATTTAACCCAGATTGTTATTTTTTGCTTACCTTGCCTTGATCTATTTTGCTTTAATTACAACCAATTGTACCCGTTTTGCATTTGGAACCTCACTGAAATCAAAGAATTCTTCAACTAAGGTGATCCAATCTAAAAACTCCCCCGGTCCAAGCCCCCCTTGGAACTCTGAGATATTAAGTCTGAATCCAGATTCCTACCGGTGGCTGGCGTTCGGATCGAAATCTCTACCTGGAGGCTCAAAGACATGTCATGATAGTCTTAGGGGTAATATTTATCTTTATCTTTTTCCCTCCAAGGAGAAAATGGATTCCGCTCCCCGACGGCAGGTTGCTCGAACATGGAGCTCGAAATTCGTTTGTTTGGTTGTTCAAAAACCTTTGTAGTGCTTCTTGTATGTCCCTCGTCTGGTTTTCCAACAAATGCATCTCTTCACCTACATGGCCAAATAGATTTTCGAACTCACCTTGATCGACCGATTCGGCAATTGGAAGAGTAAAATTTCTCCGCAAGGATCTCTTAGGAGACATACCTCTGTAACGTCGCAGGACCTCTGTCACTCTGATACTAATATGGTGGCGGTGATATAAGAGATAGAACAAACGGATATAAACACAAAGAGAAGAAAACGAACCATAGAATAAATAAATCATAACCTTAGGTTAGAGTATAAGAGACTTATAGAAAAACTAAAATTTTATTCCAAAACATGTGACGTCAAATATTGGGTTTGAGAGCCTTTTATATAAATGCTCGAAACCCTACACTAAAATTGCAGATTGTTTCTGACGAAATAAAATAAAGCTCGTACCAATTTTAAAGCGATTGGAACTGGTTAAGTATTTTAATTAAATCTAATAAATATATGAGAATGCAATAAAAAACAAAAAATAGGGGTCTAAACGATGGATTTTTGGGCTTGAACTTTATGACCAGCTTTGCCCTCGTGATGCTTTCGAAAATTGTTGGGCTTTTTGACATGTTAGAATTGAGTTGTCGTAGCGCCTAATTCAGATAATCGAAACCCTAATAAATCCCGTTTTTGTTTGTCTGAAATGACCATATAGCCATGGGCTTGTGCAACTACATCACAACAAGTGTCGATAATAGCAAAAAATCACACGACCTATACGCTCACCATGCCGGAGTATTTAAAAATGTTCACTTTGAGTTGTGGTAAAACAATTCTAGTGTTTTATCTACCCATGTTACAAAAATACAAGGTAGTGGAAAAGTTATATAACACAAACAAGACTTAAAAAAAACCTTGGTCTTCATAAGCGATGATTGAGGGATTGGGAAACCGATTGTCGTTATCCCTAAAATTGGATGGATGAGAGTACTTGTGTATTGTTAGAAGAGATGATTGGCTCATATGTGGAGTAACTCTAGGAATTCCAGAAGAAAGGTTTGAATTTGGACGAGATTGTTGAGAGAGATTAGGAAAGACCATGCCATAACTGATTGTGCTAAGAGTATTTATGGTCGTTTGGGTTCTGGCCTGTCATAGATGAGGATTAAAGATATAAATCCCTAACGGTTAACATGATAATGATAAAACTTCAAACCCCTTCGAATGACACATGTTGCTTCAAACTCATAAACTTGAATTGTGTGACTTCATCAGAGAAGGATGTTGTATATCAGAATGTTGCGAAGCCAAAGACAATTATGGTCGAATTAAAAGGCAAAAGTGCCAGTGTGGATGTAAATGTCGCCAAATTCCAGCTTGAATTTCAAAACAATTGATGTTATAATTACATGGAGGTTGCCCAACCGGTGAAAAAATAGAAATAACATAGGTAGAGAAGCGTTCATACACTCTCATAATCCTAGGAACGGCCGTTGCGTCCCTAAATATGACTTCGAACCATAAATGGGTTAACTTGTATTTTTTGTTAGTGAGAGAGGCATGCCCCAAGCTAATGTAAGGAAATGATATTTCAGGTGATGGGGTACTTTATTTTTTTATTTTTATTTTTTTCAGCAAAATGACCATTTTATTAATACAGACCAAATAACCATACGCGAACAACAAATAGCCCAAGAATACAAAGGCTAAAAGAACAGGAAAAGGCCCAAAAATACAAAGGCCTAAAGCAAGCGGGTCAAGAAGCCCAAATCAATTCAAAACCCTAGATCGAAATAGGATCCTCTTCCACCACTAATCTGATGAAAACAGAACCCTAGAAACCATTCTTCCCCAATTTACAGAGCCACCAACCAGCCAGGCACCACTGATGCTTCACGGTTGACGCCGCCTTCAGGACCCCTTAACTTCGATGAAGTTAAGGGTTAGAACTGGGTGAGAGCACCAACGAAGTGTCAAAGCCTGCCAGATACCAAACTCGAGATAGAAAAAACCCTAAATCCATCTTTAACCACTCTACAGAAAACCCTAAATCGACATCTACAACTTCATCCACCATCCATCGATCCCAAACTTCGAATGAACCACCATTATCAGAATCAGACGCCGATTACATCCACTCAAAACAAATCCGGCACCAGCTCATCACCCGATCAGAACCAGAAAGCCATCTTACAAACCCTAGCAACAGCAATCAGCCAGGGTCTATATAACCCACTCCGAAGCTTTCGAGAGTGGCGATAGCCAATAAAGGAGGAGGAGCTTCAGAGTTAGCGAAAAACGGTTTGATTTCTGAGTCAAGACCCACTTCGCAATCCAGTCAGCGGCAGAATTTTGGGTGCGAGATACATGACAGAGCCTCATTGATGGATGAAGAAGGTTTCGATAAACAGAAAGCAACGGATTATTGAAAGCATTACCAGAAGCTATACTCTACACGAGAGTAACGCAATCGGAATAAATATCCACCTCAAGCCATCCACGACTTCTGCAAATGAGAAGAGCCTCAAGAAGAATCCTGGACTCAGCCAGCAAAGGGCTCAACTTGCCAAAGACAAAACCGGCCCCAACAACAATGTACCCCTGAGAGCAGCGCACAATCAGGCCACCAGTAGCCTCACCAGTAAAGCTGCAAGCACCATCGATGTTTACTTTAAGTCTACCAGCAACCGGAGGACTCCATTTAAGGTACTTCACTTTTCTAACTCCAATAGATAGGCAGCCCATAGCAGCCCCTACATCAGTAACACCAAACCAATGTTTAGACTTTAGTTTGTTACTGGAGTCAATACCAAGAATGACCCTATTAATACGATTCACTGCAGAACTGAAACTGTCCTTAGAATTAGAAAACTTAGCCTTATTTCTGTTAGACCAGATTACCCAAATGATAATTTGAGGAACCAAATGAGAAATGTGAAACTTTCCAGTAGTAGACCCAAACCAACAATACATTATGTGAATGAAGGACATAAACCTTCTCACAGGAATCCTAAACATGTTACCATAATAGTTCCACAAAGCCCAGGCAAAGCTGCAACTGATGAAGAGGTGATTCTTATCTTCACAGTTGCAGCAGAATTGACATTTAGATACCAGAACAAAATGCCTTTTAATGAGAATACCATCAATAGGAGCAAAGTTTTTAAGAAGTTTCCAACTGAGAAAAGAGAATTTAGCAGGAATGAAAGAGTGCCAAATCTTTTTTAAAATATCTTGTTTAGGATGAATAGATCTGATACTGTCCTAGGTTTTCTTAGTATTAAAGTTTTTATTATTCGAAAGTTTCCAATTAATAGTATCCTCAATATCACAGTTAATAGTGAGCTTAGAAATACTGGACATAATATCTTGCGAAAGAAAAGAAGAGATAGAAGAAATATCCCACGGAGCCTCTTTCCAAAAGGAAGAGACCTTCACAGGAATAAAAAATCTGCTAGAACCATAATCATTAGCTATATGGGCCCTATCAAGCCAAGAATCCAACCAAAAATCTATGTCACCCTTTCCTAAACTCCAATAAATCCACTGATCAGCCTTGACCTTAATAGAACTAAGCCTCTTCAGAGCAGTAGAATCAGAAGCCTTACACTCAGAATTAATAGGGTGAGTAAACTTACAGTAGGTAGAATACATAAGATCAGCCCAGAAAGAACATCTTTTCCTAAAGAGAAACCAGAGCTTAATAGAGAAAGTGAGTTGAATGTCAGACAATAGCTTGACATTTAACCCACCCTCATCAAAAGGCTTACACAGACTTTGCCAGGATGACCAATGAATGGCATTTTCAGAGAAGTTAGATCTCCAAAGAAAACGGTTAAAACAAGACTCAATCTTATTAATAATACCAGTAGGGAGCTGACTATTTTGCATCCAAAAATAAACAATAGGATAGAGAACATTTTTAATAAGAGAAAGCCTGCCACCAAAAGATAAACTTTTCAAATCCCAATCATAGATTTTATTATAGATTTTAGAAAGAAGAGGAAGATAATTCTTCCCTTTATTGTTTGCAGAGATAGTTATTCCCAAATATGTAAATGGAGCACTTTCAGTGTTGAAACCAGTGGAGGTCTTGATCCTAGCAACATTGGCACAAACAGAGGAGGTAATAACCTTGGTCTTTAACTTGTTTATCAGTTGCCCTGATTCATCCTGATATTTACTCAACAGGCTGCTCACACAATCAATGGAGGATGGAGAGCTGTTTGAAAAGATAATAATGTCGTCAGCGAATGCCAAGTAAGGTAAAATAAACCGATTTTAAGTAATATCTTAAGTTTATATTAGTTTGGTAGAGATTTTCAAGGCCTCTAAGCAAAGCCTCCTCAGGAAGAATGAAGAGGCTAGGGGACAAAGGGTCCCCCTGCCTTAAACCATTCTTCTGAGGGAAATAGCCCTCACTGCCACCATTTACCAAAACAGATACCATCACCTTAGAAATCAGATTATTGATAAGAGAAAGAATTTTATTAGAAAACCCAAACCCTTGAAAAGTTTTTATGACAAAGGCATGAGACATTCTGTCAAATGCCTTTGTCACATCAAGCCGAATAATAATATTGCCTTTAGAAGGCATTCTTTTGATGTCATTGAGAATTTCTTTAATAATAAGCACATTGTCATGGATTATCCTGCCTTTAATAAAGGCACTTTGGCCCCTAGAAATAATATTAGGGAGAAGATAAGAGATTCTCAGGTTAATAAGACCAGAAATGAGCTTATTAAAAATGGTACACAAACTGATAGGCCTATAGTTAGACCAATTGATAGGGTTAGGACCCTTAGGAATTAAACATATCCCAGTGGCAAAAATACCACTGGGAATACTATGGCCCTGCAGATAAGAATTCAAAGCACAACAAAGATCACCACATATGATACCCCAACAAGACTTAAGGAAAAAACAGTTGAACCCATTTATGCCAGGAGCACTGTCTTTTCTCATGCCCTGGATAACTGTCCACACTTCTTCTTTGCTGGTAGGCTTTAAGATAACATCATTATCACTGTCAGAAATTAGCTTAGGTATGTTGCTAATGATAGAATCCTGAGGACTCAAAGAACTGTTACCACAAGAGTTAGTAGATAAAACCTGGCTAAAATAAGAAACAGCAGACTTAGAAATATCTTTAGGGTCAGAGAGCCAACAACCCCCATCCTTAATACCATAAATAGTATTTTTCAACCTTTTCTTATTCACATAGCTATGGTAAAGACTAGTATTACCATCACTGTTGTTTAACCACGAATTATAACATTTTTGGCGCCAGTAATATTCTTTATTATTTAAAGCCACAATATATAAACTATTAGCTTTAGAGAGACAAGCCTTAGAAGCACTGTCTTTATTAATAAGGTGATTAGCTTCACAAGACTCAACATCCTTCAATGCATCAGAAACTTTAGTAAATATATTACCAAAAGTAGTGTGGTTCCAAGCTCTAAGACAGTTTTTCAACCTCTTAAGTTTAAACCAAAAAATTTCATTAGGGCCACCATTACAGTGTTTATCCCAACTACTTTTAACACAGTTAAGAAAATCTGGGTGGTTGACCCAGGCATTAATAAACCTAAAGCAACCTTTTTTATTATTAGCAGACCTATATTGAGTATCAGAAATAGAAATGAGAAGGGGAGCATGATTAGAACATGTTCTGACCATCTGGCTAACCTGTAAATGCCAAAGAGATAACATTTTACGGTTAACCAAAACCCTGTCTAACCTCTTCCAAACTTTGTTGTTACTCCAGGTAAATCTTGAGCCACTGAATCCAGGATCCACCAGATCACAGAGCCTAATACAGTCATTAAACTCATCAGCACTGCCAACATCATAGGAAGCACAACAAAGCTGGTCTTCAGGGCAAGAAACTGCATTAAAATCTCCAGCTACAGTCCAAGGCAGATCCTCTGCAGCAAGCAAGCAGAGCTCACTCCAAAGCAATCTTCTCTGGACTTTCTGGTTCTTAGCATAAACACAGGTAAACAGACAAGTTAAAGTAGAGTAGCTTATTTTCAAGTGAAGAAACTGATCGTGATTTTCAATAACAGAAACATCAACACCATCAGCCCAAAGAACCCAAACTTTATTAGAAATGTTATTAGTATAATTAGAAAAACCTAGCCTTCTAGCCACAATGCTAATTTTATCCACCTTAGCCATAGGCTCCTGGAGAGCAACAACTTTAACTTTGTCTTTATTAATTATATAGTTAAGCCTAGACAAAGTAGAGTTGTTGTTGACTCGACGAGCATTCCAACACATAATCTTAATCATTCAGACAAAGAGTTGTAGAATGATTTCCCTCTTTTACGCAGAGGGTTAATGGTCAATCTTCTAACATTACTGTTTTTACTTGGAGACCTGATCTTCTTACAGATAATGGCATTGAAGTCCTGATCTGAAGAGCAAGAAACTGGTGAAAGATTGCAGCTACCAGCAATATCACCTTTTGGTGATTCCTTACTAGATTTCAAGTTTTGAGAAATAACTTCCAGATCCTGAAGGGCACCAATAACTTCAGGATTATTATGAGGATCAACACTGCATTTTGAAGAGTCACCTGGGTTTGTAGAGTCAGAGTCTTTGTCTTTAGCTGTAACTATAGACTTAAGTCTTCTTTTATAAACCTTAATGAATTGGTCATTAGAAACTTTAGACTTTTCAACTTGTAAAGGAACAGAATGAGTGTCATCCACCTTATTAACAGATTCAGTAATACTTTTTGAAGCAGTAGCAATATCTTGAACATCTTTCGCAGATCTTTCCACTTTTCTTGTCTCAAGTTTATTACAATCAACATCCTTGTGTCCCAAGTGAAAACATTGAAAGCAATACGCTGGGACATTCCTGTAACTTACTCCTACCCAGCAACCTAAATTGTTACTGAATCCAATCCACAGTTTTCGTTTAAGAACAGTCGAAACATCAACCTCCACTTGGGCATAAGAGGCATTGGCGCTAGCTCTGTTGAATTGTGGCACAAACGTGCGGTGAACCTTTCCCAATGAAGAAGCCATAACACCAACAACTGACTCATTATACAAGAACTCAGGCATGTGATCAAATCGAACCCACAACAGAACGATATGTCTCTCCCTGTTCTTTTGCACATCAGGGCTCCATTTAAGAATCCGTAGTACCTTCTCATCTACCATCCATATAGGCTTAGACCAGAATTTAGTAACATCCTCAAGGAGATTAAACTCAACCAATATCTGACGAGAATCAGTCGTAATATACGAAAAACCTCCTTTGAAATTAAACGAGTTCAAGAATGATTGGAAAGAGGCCCTCTTCGAAATTCCCTGACTAAACTTGGCAATCACAGTTGATTTTGATTGCTTTTGAAGAGTATCATATGTATCTAAACCGAATTGAATCGAGTTATGATCATTTGAAAATTTAACAGACTCTGGTTTCGCCACAGATCGAACAGAATGAGCCACAACCGGATTTAGCGCTTCAGCGTAAGATTTTGTGGCTTTTCCACAATCTTTATTCGACTCATGATGGAGAGGGGGATCTCTTCGACGTTACGAACATCTAACGACATAATCAGAGAAAGATTCCGGCGAAACAATAAGACTCTGTTTTTAGGAAAAAACGGAGGAGAAGCAAGCCACACCGGAACGCTTCAAAGAAGAGATTCCTTGATCTCAGAAGAATAGAGAATCGAGAGAAAGAAGAAAACAAAGCCGGTGATCGGAAAGAAGCCGATCAGGTCAGAAACAGAGGATCTTGGAGCTTTTCCATTCCATGTTTTATGATCAACGCGAAATCATCAGGTGATGGGGTACTTTAAGGATCTTCTTATCGGTTTTTGTCGATCTCTGATTGATCATGTAGTATCATAGGTGGAGCTAGGGATTGATGTAATTTATATTATAGTTCTCTGTAATCGGAATGTCGATGTTATTTATATAAAACATTTGTGCTTTTTAATAGGGGTATATAATCTTTTCAACTATTCTAATTACGTCGTGGATTCGTGTAAGTTGATGGGTACAAAGGTGCCAGATTTCTAACTGTTATTAAGCGTGAGAGCCAAACCCAAGAGAAACCTACGCCCCAGCCATAATTCAGCCAGTATTAATAATGTTTGAAAATGTTTGAGTAACTGACGGAGCAACGTTAGCAATGGTCGTGGAGGAACAATAACGGGCCATAGAAGTCGAAGCAAGAAATAAGGTAGAAACCATGGTTAGTGAGGTGTAATGTAAGGTAATACAAGTTGATGAGTCCTTGACCAACACCTGAGAGCTTGTGATGACTAATGATCAATAACAACTGATGAAACTAGAGGCCAAATTGAGTATGCAAATTGATGAAAACCTTACGATTATTAATTTATAGTGGTTTTGGTACCTGGTCCCACTAGAGCGACGTATTTCCAAAGTGACTGTTTCAACCCTATAGTCCGAGGATGCTACCGTGCCGAAAGATAGAAAGCCAAAGTGACTGTTTCAACCCTAGAGTCTGAGGATGCTATCGTGCCGAAAGATGGAAATAAAAGGCCGAGGAAGGCTACATTATGATGTGCAAAAAGTACTGAGGTGGGGCTTAACACGAATTCATGATTAGTTTGAACATTAGAGAAAGACATTCAAGTGTCTATTGAGACGCAACATACGAGTCCGATGGAAGAAGATTTTACTCTCTCAGATGTGGGAGAGATTACAAAAACAATGGTAGCGGCCAAGAATTTCGAGGCATAAGAGGTGGTAAACCTCGTATATTGTGGGAACATAAAACAATTTTCAATAATCTATTTTTTGAGTTGGGGGTTTGATAACCCCTTAATCCAGTCTTGCTGGAATGTTTCCAGCTATCGAGCCTTTACCACACTCACGTAGCAACAAACAGCTGGAAGCTGTTTCTGCCTTGATAATAGTGGTAAATCACGTGGCTTATTTGCTGAACATGGAAATAGTTACTTTTGGTAACAAGTTTCCCATTATTCAATATGTCCATGTTTTAATCATACAAGGTAGTGAAAAGGTTACCCGACATAGAAAAATGTTGGAAAAATTATTTGTCTTCTTAAGAGGTGATTGGAAAATTGGGAAGTCAATTAATTGCCCATCATTTACTTGCCCCAAAATTTAATGAATTAAAGTACGTTTGTTTTTCTTTTGATATGTTTAAACTTTTATGTCTACTATTTTCTCATAAGTTGCGTTTGTCTATTGTCAATAAAGCTGAGCTCATATGTGGATCACCTCTAGGAAGGATAGAGAAAATATGTATACTTGGAGAAGATTGATGTGAGAGATTGAGAAACGGCGTAATAGAACTTGTTGTATTAGAAGTATTTCTAGTCTCTGGGTTCTGACCTGCGGTAGTGTGCAGTATGGGTGCAAGTCCATAGTGGTTAACGTAATGATGGGTGAAATTCTAACCGCATAGAAGGTCGTATGTGACTCAAAAATCATAAGCTTGAAGTGTGTGACTCCAAAATAAAAAAGAACTTATATATAAAAGTGATTTGAATCTAATGAGAGTCATGGCCAAATTAAAAGGAACATATATTACTCATAATGATCATGAAGCCAAATTATAGTTCCAGCTGTAACAAAACAGTGGTGTTATGATTATGCAGCCGATGACCCAACCATGGAAAGACAACAAGGCTCCGGACACCCTGCCTGAAAAGAGCCATAAGGTGGTTAAGGATTCAGACGCTCTCATATTCGTGTGAATACCCGTTGCATCGCCAAGAATTCAGCCTAGAAGGGTGGGTCAGTGAGTTGTTTAGAAGCAAGAGATACATGACCTATATTAAGGCAGGATAAATTGTATCCCCGAGTGATGGGAGTTTAAGGATCATCCAATCGATTCTGGTCAACTTCTAATTTATCTTGACGCTTGACAAGTGAAGTTGGGACTTGAGGTAAGTCATATCAAAGTTCCATATAAGTTGAATGTCTATGTTATTTCTATGAATACATGTGATTTTTCTTGGGTGTGCATTCAATTTTCAACCCTTTCGGTTACACGGTGGAGTCATGTAAGCTGGCGAACACAGATTGGGGTCTTGAAAGCAGTCAAGATCTTAAAATTAGTTAGGGTCTTGAAAGATTTTATGTGAGCCCACATTGCATTTTCGAGCTTTGAAGACCATTCGTCTCGTAAAGAACTCACTATCTTCTCTAGAAATATTTTTAGTCTCAATTTGTACCTCTATTCGCCGGTCCAACAGTGATAAGATTTTTGAAGTCCATGTTAGTAATTATGTACTTGGCAAAGAAAGTGTTTAGTTGATTAGTGGATAAATGATATCCTCTATCGCTGATAATGGTTCTTGTGGGTAAGGCTAATGATTCAATCCACTTGAAGAAGTAATCAACTGCAACCATGATATATTTGTTATTGAAAGATAATAGAATCGTCCTTGATACCTCAAACGTGCAAAAAACTCCACCTCTAGAATATTTTCGATTGATGTTTTGTTTTTTTAGAGATGTTCCCAGTACAATGATATATATCATGTTGTATAACAAACGTATATGTGTATTTGAATAATATAAGCCAAAATAATCCATACAATAAAATGTTTGATGTTGTTTTATTTAACAGAAATGACGTCCAACCCCTAAAAAATAACAGTGACGTAAGAGGTTATTTTTTACAGTCTTCGATGCACGTCATCAAATAATATTATCGCAGCGTTGCTTATAAATATATTGATTTTAAAAATAAAACTCGTTATGACCACAAAAAGAATTCATTTTTCTCTTGTAACTCATGTTTTTTTGGAACCTCGCCATTTATAAGATACTTCGAGATGTCCATGAACCATGGCTCTGCGTGTATGTCTAGCAATTGTTCATCCAGAAAATACTCATTGATTGACCTACTTTCTTTCTCATTGTGTTCGTTCATTTCTAGGTGAGAAAAATGATCCACAATAATATTTTATAGGCTCTTCTTGTCTCTAATCTCGAAATCAATAATACCACAATAAGCATCATTTGATTTTTTTTGTCTTAGAAATACTTAAATGCAATATGATATGTATGAATGATTACTTTAGTACCTCACAAATAGAATTTAAATTTATTTAATGCAAAGACGAAAGAATTATTTTAATTGAGCTCATGTGCGTGTTCAACTAGTGTAGTAAATGGTATAAAACGATTTACTTGTCTGTTATGATGATAAATTAGCAATCACATAATTATAGATGTAAAGACGAGTTTGGATTTGATAGCAAAAAAGACATTTCAATTTTTTTTAGAAAATATGAACTTAACATCTTTCATCAACATATCGCATAGATGTTTAGATATTTTTGAAAAATATTTAATGAATCATTTATTAAATTTGGCATGACCAAGGAAAAGTCTTATCTATTTTACTGAATGCAAAGAAGGTAGTTTTAAAGTACTTCCACTTTAGCATGATCGATCTCAATTTCTTTCTCTAGTATCTTGTGGCCTAGCATGATCTCATCATATACCATGAAATTAAACTTCCCAATTTAATATGAGATAAGTTTCTACTCGTTGCCTTTAAAATGTAAGACAAGTTAGTTAGACATATATTATAAGAGTCTCGTAAAATTGAAAAGCCATCTGTAAAAAAAAATTATTTGATTTTTAAATTGTGTCCAAGAAATACACATCGTGCATCTCTAAAAGGTTGTATGACTATTTCATAAGAACGACATCCATTAGTACACAAAATTCCCATATGGACATCTGCAATTAATTTTCTCTTGATCATTCGGTTAGATACAAATCTAATTGTATCCAGACTACCCATTAAGAAAATAGTAGAGTACGTGTCCGACTAGTCTTTATGAAATTTGATCGATAAACAATAATATAATGTTATATTTTTGTGCAAAGCCATTTATTTATGAGTAATTCGTACAAAGTCTCCATCTAATTTCTGTCATCGTTGGTATTAGTTCATTCTTGGAATTTGTGTTTATTGACATTCTTCTTTTCTTATAAACCATTTGTGTTAGACTGACCCATGTATTGTCTAATATAAGATATATAATTCGTGCGCCATTTTTCGTAATACTTTCACTATTACATATTTGGATTTAATCACCTTTTAATTACCTTTGAGTTTGAACAATTGGTTTGTAAGCATCCTCCATTAGAAAATAACGGTTGGTCCCTTGATATATAAAATCGTTAGTCTGATTACTTCTTTTACTTTTTCAGCATCCTAAATAACTTTCATTGATATCTGTATCACTCAACTATACATTAATAATCACGACAAAATTATTAGGTTCATCGAAAAATAGATAATGGATACGTGATGGTAAGTGTTTTAATTCCAGTTTAGAGGTGTCAGTCTTTGATGATTTAAGTTCTAAATTCTGAATATTTAATGGTTTACTACATAGCTTAATTAATCTTCAATATATTGTATTATATCTTCATTTTTTTATTTTAGTTTCATCTAGTCTAGCATAACCTAGAGGATTTTCTAAGGCAGAAGAAAGTGTTATCTCATCTATATTTATTACAAAATTATATAACAACATCAATTCACAAACATGTATTACTTTATCTTGGAAATATTAAAGATTCTAATACATTGGGATTCACATGTTTGTCTCCTACACGAATGATTAGTTTTTCGGCTTCGACATCAATCAAAATTCTAATAATAGCTACGAAAGGTATCCCTTGAATGAGGGACATGAGTTAATATTCTTCCACACTAAAATAATTAAATATGCATGTAAATAACTTATCAACTTTGATCAATACATCTTCAATTATTTCTTCCGGATAAGTGAATGATATCAACTAACTTTAAAGATATTTTATTATATTTTATCCTTTATATTCTTAGTTTATGTAGATATCAACTAAATCACAAAAATATTTTTCAAAATTTAATCACTAATTTTGCAATGGATGATAACTCTCTAGATCATGCAACTATGGTGGAAATGTTTTATGTATTAGAGCATATTGTATTTCTTAATGACCATCACGGTTTCAAAGTCTTCGAACTACATCTTGTGAGAAAATATGTCTTTTAAGAATTTTTGGTACTTTGACATTTGTTCCAAAATATCATAGTATATTCTTTCAAGAATTATGTAAAATACTATTCTTTCAAGAATTATGTAAAACTCTGGTAACATCGAGAAATGATTTTCATTATTTTACTTCTTTTTATGACTTGGATATGTAACATGTGTGAGCGTACTTTGATATATTTAACTTCAGAGAGTTTTTCATACATTGGAACCAATCTGAAGTTAGCTCGTTATGATCAACTACATTTTTTTTCTGATTAAAGCAATGATCATGTGCTATTATTTTGTATAATGTCCCTTTTCTATGATCAGGTTAGACATTGTGCGATCAATTACTTTCTGAACAACTTCGTTATGGTCACAGGTTAGATAATTTTAATCAAGTACCTTGTCACCATGTTCATGAATTTTCTCACCACGGTCAACCTGTTTATCCTCGACTTCAGTTTTTTTATTCATCTCTTCTTACTTTGGCTAATCTCTTCGATCAATGCAGACTTCTTATGGTATATCCATAGACTTCAACTTATTTTCTTTCACTCATTTTAATCTGTTTTGTAGAGAGATATCGTTTATCTATTTGGAGTTGTTGTCGGTATTTCTTGGCTATGTCCTTAAACTCTTGAGGCAATCATTGAATTCAAATGACCAATTTGGACCTCAAGATTCTTTAAACACACCACATATTTATGTACCAACCCCGCTGTATTTTTCGCACTCGGTTAATTTATCTTGAAACGACTGTTCTTGGACTCAATGATTTTGTTGAAAGTGTACTCCAAGTTTAATTTCCTCTCCAACTTGTCTAAGTTTTCTTGTTTTCACATATTCTCATTGTTCTTCCAAGATAAGTTATGATTTTGCCTATGACTAGATTGATAAGATTTGTTATCATTATCAGGCTATGAGTTTGGTTGAAGTTTATTACATACATTGTACCATCTGATATCGCGAATTGATTTGCGTTGGTACGAAATATGCTTTGACTTTATTTTTCGCGATTGAATTCATCTTTAATTGAGCCATTTATTTGCATACCTGTGGCAAAGATCACATCTTCTAACTAATGCTTTAGAATATTTCATGATAGTTGGCCAATAATACCCTATTAATAAGACTCTTTAAGTCAGAGCCTTATAGCCACAATGGGCAGACCCTTCAACATCATATAATTCAGATAGAACCGCTTAGGATACATCGGATTCGAGGCAACGCAACAAAATCTTACTAAAAGATCTTTCATAGAGTGTTCCTCCCAAAACTAAAAACCCCTGTGCTTTGAACTTTAACTTCTTAGCTAAGCTTTTGTGTTCGGGAAGGCTTTCTTTAGTAATGAACTCTTAGACATCATACCTTCAGTCTTGACCGAGTATGGCTGATATTTGGAAATTTTCTTCAACTTCTATTTTGAGGATCGTTGTTATAGAAGAGCATTTTTGTACTAAAATCCAAGGGTATGCCTCCGAATATGCAATAGTGGCTAAAGAATCAGCTATCAGATTTTATGATCTTGGCTTGTGTTCATATTTTACATATTTAAAGCAAGTAGACATTTCTTTTAATACTTGCAAATACTTTACTAACAATGCTTTCCCGATTTCATATTGTTCCCGTACTTGATGCATGAGCACTTAAAAATCCCTTAACAATTGGATTTGTTTTGTACCACATATTCGAGCAAGTCTCAAACCAACTATATCTGCTTCGTATTCTGCTTCATTGTTGGATTCCTTAAAACTAAAATGTATAGTTTGGTACATTGAGTCTCCAGAGGGAGAAAAGAAGCAAAATTAATACCCCAAACTCATCATGCTAGATCATCCATCTATTTGGATTACCCACTCTTTTCCAGGATTCTTAATCGAAGATTCTTCATAGGGCATTTTCAAATGGAACTCAACCAATAAATCTGTTAATGCTTAGCCATTTTGGCCCGATATAACAGTTTTTATAACAGATTAATAAGTGGAAAAAAAGTTTGAACTATGATCGAATTCGCTTGAAAATAAGGCCTACTTTTCTAGGTCGATATTACCAAGGCTAAGGCCAGTCCTTTTTAACTTGAGTTATCTTTGTCAGCATCTAACAAACTTTTTCTAATGGTATAAACATGGCAAGGATAATTGTCAACCTCCAGAACTAGCACCACACTCACAGTATTATCTGATATCACTAGATACACGTAGAGTCTTTCTCCAATAACAGGATTGGATAAAGTTTTACGCAAAGATAAATGTTTCTTGATTTTAAGGAATTTTTTTATCACAATTTGGGGACCACCTGAATTCTTTGGCCTTTCTCAATACTTAGAAGAGTTGTGCACATTTATCCGATGATCTCGAATTAAACCTATTTAAAACAGCCAACCTTCCGGTCAATATATAAACTTCTTTGATGGTTCGAGGAGGATCCATGGCTAACTGTGCGTCTAATTGCGATGGGTATGCTTGTATCCCGTTTTTATTTATGATGTAGCCCAACAATTTTCCAGACCACACTCCACAAGTACACTTTTCCAGATTTAACTTTAAATTAATGGCCTGCAAATTAGAGAAAGTTTCTTTGAGGTCAAGTGAATGATCCTCCTCCCTTAGAATATATACCATCATGTCATCAATATAAAATCAGTTAGGACGAGGATTTATGCTTCAGCCTCGACTCCTCAAGTAATCCCACAAAGGTCACCGCAAACCACTCCAAAAGTAAGCCCTATGAGACCTTGGATGAGGGGAGCCCGACCGAAACTATCTCTCACATCTGTTCCAGAACTTTAGGGGAGAAATTTGACCGATGATCTTGATGATGACAAGGAGAATCCTCACATGATTACGGTTGAAGCGGAGCCTCTTCGAGCTATTCCTGCTGACGTTCCTCCCCCCGGATTATCCAAGCCAAATAAAGATGCTTCTAATCTTCCCTCGGAACCTACCACCGGTCCACCCTCTCAAAGCGGTGAGACTTCCTTGGTAAAGGGTAAAAAGAAAAAAAAGTGTACCATAGGTTTGCATTCGAATATGAAGGATATTTTAGGGAAAAAACTTCGCGGTATTGTATCTAAACACCTCTTGGCGTTGTATGTAGTCAATACAAGTACTTTCATCAGACTAAGAAAGTCAAGCTAAGAGACCGCTGGGGTATTCTGAGGAATATTACAAGCTGATTTCCCACTGTTGGTGAAACTCTCTTGTGTGCTCGGAACAATGAGCTGGTTCTTTATACTCAGCTTATGAACTGGGGCCTTCGACTACCCCTTGACCTGCTCCTAGTTGACTACTTCCATCTGATCGGACTATATCCATCTCAGGCCGGGGCCAATATGTGGTACACGCTCATGGCTTGTATTATGGCCTCCAGGCTCTCCGAGATCGCCTTTACTATGGAGCAACTTGTCTCCGTCTCAGGTGTGGCCAAGAATTCCCACTACCCCTTGTACTCGCTTGGTTTTACCAGGAAACTTAAAGTAATTAAAGATTTTTTGGAGGTGGACAAGAAGTGGAAGCAACAATCCATATTCATCTCCGGGCTGTGGGAGACTGGCTTTGAAGACTCCGAGGATCTCCCCCATCGGTTAACGCTGAAGTGGTCCGGGTATGGTAAGTATTCCAACCTAATTTTTTCCGAGTCGTGAGGGTCGATATATTCTAATTTTTTTCCTTTTTCAGCCATGAAGGGGATTAATAAGTCCTTTAAGCGTCACGCCAAAGCAGGCACGGATATTTTTAAGAAGCTTAGCGCTTGGGCAGGCGAACACTGGATCACAAGTTTCATCAAAGCTTCATTCCAATGAAATTCGTCAAGAGTTACCTTTGGCGATGCAATCTTAGTGAGAAAACGTCTGCCTCTGAGCTTATGATGCCTCCCCCAAGTGACGACATCCTCAAATGCTTAGAGTGCTTGGACAATGCGGTCTACCTTCCTACTCGGGCCTGGGCTCTGAGTCATTAGGATGCGGAAAAACCCGAGGAAGAGGAGGGGGAGACCGAAAAGGATGCTGAATCGAAAGATGATGCTCCCGAAGAGCGAGGAGTTAACGCTCACGGGGGTTCTCAACATGAGGCTCAGGATGGTCCCCAAGAAGAAATGGAGGATAGTCTTCCCGAAGAAGTTCAGGGTGATCCCCAAAATGAAGTTCAAGTGGACCGATTAAGAGATGCGAGGTTATCGAAACCTCAACAGGAAACCCCCTTGGTCCCTCATGATGTTTCCATGAACCCTCTCTCGGAAAATAAGTCAAATGAGGCTGACCATACAGTTGAAGTAAGGCCACACGGTCAGGCTGGTGCAACGAGGCCAATAAGGTTTACTATTGAAGAGAAGTAGAAAAGGATCATTTAGAGTGGAGGGGAGAGCGACAATACCACTTGTCCAAGATTTCCTCCAATAAAGAAGGTCATAGTGGTCGACTCGGACACTGGCGGTGAGTTCGTACTCCAACGAAGGGAAACTCAAGAGGATGACTCTGATGAAGGAAGGTATCCCTCCCCTGCCTCAGCTTACTTTAGTGTTTATGAAAATTATTATACTGTGAATGAGTTGAACAAGCTAGTTTGCGCTACTGCCCTTCTTGAACGTAAAGCCAACGACAAAGACCGCTACAAGGGTGAAGTCATTGAGAGAAGGGCTGAGGTGAAAACCTTAACTTCTAAGGTAGCTGAATTGAAGCTCAAGGTGAAGAACTTAACCGATGAGCTTACCAAACAAACAGAGATATCTTCCAAGGTAAAGACCTTGACCTCTAAGGCCGATGAGTTAAAAAAATAAAGTAAATGAGCTAAGTGATGAGCTAGCCAAGACATCAGAGGCATCTGCCTGGCTGAAGGAGGTCGATGATGAACTCGCTAAAGAGAAGAAAACTTTTGAGGACTTCTTGGGCTTCATTACTTCTCTTGGGACTGAACTCTCCGAGGAGAAGACAAATTTCGATGATGAATGGGAGAAGTTTATTGCTAAGGATGCCGAGCGCAACACGACGGTAGATGGTCTTCTTGAGGGTTATTGCAAGATAAAGTTATACTTTGAGAATACAGGTGCAAACATTGAGATATTATCAACATAAAATGAATCTTTGATGAAAAACTTCGAAGCTGAGTAGAAGAAACGCCTTGATGAATATGCGGATGGGATGGTTACTTGACTTTAAGAAAGAGATGCCAAGTTGAGGTCCGCAATGGTGAGGCAGATGCATGAGAAGTTCCTGAATCTTCACCTTGGTAGTCTTTGGACCCGGGTAATTGAACAGCATCGCCCCGTCGGAGTATCCGTGGAGGACCTGGAATCCAGTGAGGACTCTTAGAGCTCGTCTTCGGACTCGGATTCCCCTGTAGGAAGCAAAGAGAACTTCACTTCCGACTAGCACATGCTGATCATTCCATTTTTGCTAAGTGTTTGTTCCTCGAACCTGTTAAGAATCCTAATTTTTGTACGATTTTCCCCTTACTGTGGGGGCTTATGGCGGGATATTTTCTTGTGTAATGATTCATTAAAACATTTCTTCCGTATCTTGATTTACCTTATGGTTTTCTACTAATGCGTCAAAACAAAATTATTTGTCTAAATTTTTTTGGAGTGTGTTTTGAGTTCAAAAGTATGAACTTTCATGTCCAAACTTCTTTGGAGTATGTTTTGAGTTAAAAAAGATGAACTTTCTTGTCCAAACTTCATTGGAGTACGTTTTGAGTTCAAAAATATGAACTTTTGCGAGTCGTTTGAAAGGGCAATGAAATTTAATATATAACCCGACTCTTTGGGCATCTTATAAAAACCTTCCTGCGCCACCAGGGTAGGAAATAGTGTGCCATTGGTACTAACATACACTAAAAATAAAATATTTACATGTCAAACATTCACTCTAAGTAAACCTTCGAGTGCTCAATTTTCCAGGAATGGGGAAGATCTCTCCCTTCTTTATCCTTTAGCTTATACGTCCTTGGTTTTATCTTCTTTGTTACTGAGTACAGACCTTCCCAATTTGGAGCGAGTTTTTCCGAGTCTCTTTTCTTTGGTGTGTAGGAAGACGTTTCTTAGGACCTTGTCGCCCATCTCAAATTCTCTTCTTCTGACCTTTAAGGCATATCGGATTTTCATTAGAGTCTGATAGTGCAAGGAATTTAATTGTGTCCTTCTTTTTTTTTCTTCAATCAGATCCAATTCGGTGCGGTTTCCTTTGTCATTTCCCTTCTCGGAATACTCGCTCAGTCTGTAAGATGGGAACATAGTTTCTGATGGCACTACTTCATCGATTTCATACACAAGTGCGAAGGGCCACTAATGCGTTGCGGTCCGGGGAGTAGTCCTCTAAGCCCATAACACTTCTTGTAAGTAGTCTGGGCACTTCCCTGCTTTATCCTCTAGATTCTTCCTCAGCCCATTCAAAATTGTCCGATTAGTTACTTCAACCTGGCTATTCGCTTGAGGATGGAAAGGTGTTGAGAAACACTGTTGTATTCCTTTGGACGCACAGAAAGCTCTCATTCCGTTATTGTCGAACTGTGGGTCGTTGTCCATCGTAATCTTCCTTGGTATACCAAAACGACAGTAGATTTTGGAGACAATGAATTTGATCATATATTTTTCTCTTGTTCCAGCTAACAGTCAACTTCTACCCATTTATAAAAGTAGTCCACAGTGACGATGATCGTTTGGCGCCCTCCTGAGGCGATAGGAAGTGATCCGACTAGGTCGATACCCCATCGATGAAAAGGCAGAAACTCTGATATTGAATCGAGGGGAACCTCCATCTCTGGCAAGTGTCGTATTTTTGTACCAATTCCTTGGCATCCGCTGGGATAGTCGGCCAATAATAATCAGCCAAAAGAACTCTTCGTATCAATGTTTTGTACCCACAATGTTTGGATCCTTCCCCATCATGAAGCTCTGCAAGTATTAACTGTGATTCATATTTTCCTAAACAACGGAGCAGAGGTCTGCTAAAAATATTTCTTATACAGTACTCTACCCAATACCACGTATCCATACGCTTTGAATCGTATCCTTTTAGCCATTACTTTATCAACTGGCAATGTGTCATGGACCAAAAAGTCTTGTATCTCGCTTCTCCAATCTTTCACTAAAGCTGTGGGTATCTGGAAAGCTTTGATGCTTCCTTCAACCGGTTCAGACAACTTAATGATTGATGGACTTTCTTGGGTGACTATCCAGGGGTGTTCCTCGGAGTAAGACGCCTTGGCCAAAGAATCAGCCACTGAATTCCATGCCCTATGAACATGTTCGAACCTGACGTCCTCAAACTCTAAGGTTAAAGCCTTCAAGACCCCCAGATACTTCACTAAATGATATTTTCTTGCTTCTGACCGCCCCATAGCATGGTTCACCAAAAATTGAGACTCGCTTATTAACTTAACTCGTCTAGCTCAGAAAATCCTTGCAAGTCTTAACCCGCCGAGAGCCGCTTCATATTCGACCTCATTGTTTGATGCCTGTCATCCAAGTCAAATCGCTTGGTACATCGCAATGCCTTCCGGGAGAGTCAATTGAACTCCCGCAACACAACCAGATGAACTAGATCCCTCATCGGTTCGAATTAACCACTCTGGGTCAGACTTTTCTTCTTCAACATCCATGTCAGAATGGAACTCTACCAAAAAATCAGCTAATTTTTGTGCTTTGATTGCAGTTCGTGGTTCAAATTCAATGTCAAAATCCTCGAGCTCTACCAACCACTTTCTCATTCTTCCTGCCACATCGGGCCTCTGCAACATATTCTTCAAAGGAAAAAATGTTCGCACTACAACGGTAAGAGCTTGGAAGTAAGGGCTTATTTTTCTAGCTTGAGTTACCACTATTCTGCATCCAAAAGACTTTTACTCATATAGTAGATTGGCCTTGGAACGTTCGACTCTTCTCGGACTAAAACAACACTAACTGCGAAATCGGATATTGTCAGATAAATGAACAGCTTCTCCCATGGACACAGCTTTGTCACGATTTCCAGGGAGTAAAGATGTTGTTTGATATGGCAAAAATAATCCGAGCATTCTTTTGTCAAAGCGAAACGATTTGCTTTTCTCATTGCCTGAAAGAAATGGGCGCATTTATCCGATGACTTCGAGATGAACCTGTTTAATGCGGCCAGTCTTCTAGTTATAATTTGCACCTCTTTCATCGTTCTAGGTGGATCCATGGTACACAAAGCATTTAACTGCACCGGTTCCGCTTCGATACCATTCTCACTGACTATATAGCTTAATAATTTACGGATCTCGGACCAAACGTGCGTTTTTCCAGGTTCAGGTTTAAACTTATTTTGGCTAGATTAGCGAAGGTTTCCTCAGAGTCAGCTAAATGATCCTCATCCTTGGCACTTTTAACTAACATGTCATCGATATAGACTTCCACATTTCTTCCGATCTGACTCTCGAAAGCATTGTTCACTAAACGTTGATATGTTGCCCCCGCGTTCTTTAGTCCGAACGACATCACCCTGTAGTAGTGTAAACCCCTTCCGGTGATAAAACTTGTGCTTTCCTGATCCCTCGAGTCCATCTGGATTTGATTGTACCCAGTATACGTGTCCATAAAGGATAATAAACGATTTCCTGACGTCGAGTCAGCCAATCGATCTATTATGGGTACATGAAAAGGATCTTAGGGAAAGCCCTATTCAGATCAGTAAAGTTTACATACATCTGCCATTTACCATTTTTCTTCTTCATTAAGACCGGATTGACCATCCACAATGGATATTGTGATTCACGAATGTGGCCTGCTTTCGTTAAACGGTCTACCTCCGCCATTATCGCTTCAGTTTTTCTTGGGAAAAAGATCTTCTCTTTTGAATGATTGATCGAACACTATTTTGTATGGCTAACCTGTGACAAATGATATCTTCTGTTACCCATGTGACATCTTTTGTGCACCAAGAAAACAAATGTTATTTGGTAGAAAGAAATTTGAGTAACCATTCTTTTACCTCTTGAGATAGCCTTGTTCCTATCTTAAGACTTTTTCCAGGGCTAAAAGCATTATCCTCGAAGCCTTCATCAGGGATCATGAACCCAGCGGACTCCCTCGGATCGTCAACAAGATCGGAATACGGGGGAGGCCCCTCTGACTGCTATTCTTTTTTAGGTCTGACCCCCTTCAATTGCTTGGGGGCCAGTGCCGCTTTGTAGAATTCTCTAGCCATTTTCTGACTTGACCTTACCGTTCCCACATTGCTGCCTACCATATACTTTAAACACTATGAATTTACCACTAGACATATTTTACTGGTGACGAATGCAATGTTTGTTCCCAATTTTCGGATGAACTTGATCTTTTTTTCAGTTTGAGATTTTTATGGATATTCATGAATTATGGGAAACATCAGTTTTAAACTTTCTTTGAATAATGTGATTGTTAGAAATGATAGTTTAATTAAATAGGATAAACTGTATTTATTAAAGACTATTGATAATCGTAATATTTCCATGACTACACAGCATATGCCAAACATAATTACTTAGTCTGATAGATCCTCTAAATTGTGGCCCAAACTACTAGGTCACATATCCAAAGTATGATGGGCAAACTTGTAGCTGAAGGTTTATTGGGTCTCAAAGATTACATTTGGTTTGGTATATGCGTCTTTGTTTTAAATCGAAACAAACAAAAACAAAAAGGGTAGGGGCATATAGAACGAAGAAAGTTAAGAATTAATACATATCGAGATTTGTGAACCGTTTCCACATGAGTCATTGAACGGAAAACGGTAGTTCATATCATTTACCGAAGAAGTCTCTCGTTTTGGATATCTCTGTCTCTGCATGAAAAGTCTGAGGCCCTTGACAAGTCCAAAGTTTTTAGGACCAAAGTTGAAAAATAACTTGGTAAGAGCATTAAGACCATTAGATTTACCGTGATGGTGATTACTATGGTAGATATGATTAATAAGGTGAAGAATGTCAAAGAACCTTTGTAAAATACCTAGATAAATGTGGCATAGTCCCTCATTACACAATCTTGGGTTCATCCCGCATGAATGATGTATCTAAAAGTCAGAACCGAATACTAAACGATATGGTAAGAAGTATGATTAGTCACTGATCTCTACCACTATCTATGTGGGGGGAAACAATCAAGTGTGACACTTATATACTTAAAATAGTACCCCTAAGGCTACTTTTAGGTTCCTTTATGAGCTTTGGAATGAGCGTAGACTCAATTTAAAATTTCTACTTGTATGGGTTGTCCAATTGAGACAAAGCCTTAGAAACCTTAGGAAAAAATATTAGACCTAAAAACAATCAACTCATTCTTCATAGATTATTCCGAACACTCTAAGAGGTTTAAATTTTATGATTCTATTACTTGTACTATTTTTAAAATAGGAACGGTAAAGTTTCTCGAGGATGTTGAGTTTTGGGGGAAGAATAAGGGAACAAATATTACTTTTGAGGAATACTTTATAGAGATTCCTAGAGGTTTTAAAGGGATACTTAGGTAGCAAATAGTTAAGCTTTAATTTCAATCATTTATGTCCAGTTAGAATAAGGTAATCCTTTGAATAACCCTAATGTTCCACTTGAGGGTTCTAACAAGGATATAGATTTGATCCAGTTAGAAGAAGAGGAATTTTAAGTTAACACTTCACAAAAAAATCAAAATAATATTACTCATGATGATCAAACGCTGCCTCCTCAAGAAGTGTAATAAGTGGAAATAGTACTCTTAAAAAGGTCCACGAGAGAAAGAGAGAGTGTTATAGGTCCATAATTTATAGTATATCTTTAAGAGAATGATGAGTCATGTGTTGGAACTGCATATGATCTCTCATTCTATAACAAGTCATGGCAAGCTCGGATTCTCGAATATTCGCTTTGCTGTAAATATATTGGGGAGATATGGTAGTAACCTAGACATGGATCAGTGGAAGATAATTAAAAGGATAATGTATAATCTCCAAGGAATAAAGAGCTCACGTTGCCATTTATGAAGTCCAAAAGGATAAAGATAATTGGTATTTGAATTAGGGTTTCATGGATGTAAAGACATAATGAAAAGGACTTCGTACTCTTTATTGGTATCAATCATGCACATGGTTGTATAGTTCACCGATTGACAATGGATTCATGGATCGCACTACAGTTGAATATATATATATATATATATATATATATATATTATTTGAGTGGCACCTATGAGCGATTGTTAGAATATGTTTATTTAATATATTTATGGACGACCATGCTAAATGTATATATTCTGTTTTTGTTTTAAGGAAGTACAATACCAAAAGTAATCGAGTTAATTAGATTATGTAATTGAATTGGATCTATTAGTGAAAAAAATGTTATGGGCTCAAGTGTGGTAAGCACGTTGAATTGGGGAACTGTGAAGAAAATGGTAAAATATCAACATTTAACGTTGAACTAATAATTAAGGGTGTAAAGTGATTTACCAATTTACTAGGTTGTGGTCCACGATCACGATATAGTAAAAGATATTGAGCTTTACAACTTTGGGCTTAAAGTTAAAAAACCTTACAGATAGGTGTCTTAAATTTTGGAATTTCTTTAGCCAAAACCAAAACAATCGAGAAGCAACATTTAACGTTGAACTAATAATTAAGGGTGTGAATTGATTTACCAATTTACTAGGTTGTGGTCCACGATCACGATATAGTAAAAGATATTGAGTTTTACAACTTTTGGTTTAAAGTTAAAAAACCTTACAGATAGGTTTCTTAAGTTTTGGAATTTCTTTAGCCAAAACCAAAACAATCGAGAAGCAACCACTATCTCTGTGATTAGAAGACTGTAGCTTTTCTCTATTCGAAAGTTTTTCAATACGTATTATGGAAGATTAAAGCTAGTGATAGATTTCTAAAAAACTGAATAGTGAAAAGCTCAAAGCAAACCACTAATCTCTCGTTCTTCGTTGTATATCTCATTTATTTGATAGATAAATCACAAAGTATTTTATGTTTTGCGCGGTTTTGATAAACGATTTATCATTTTTGTGTAATTTGAAATGACGAGAAGTTCAATTTTATAGTGTTCGAACATTTTTTGTAAATTTATGGTTTCTTTCATTTTTGTGGTTCTTGATAAAAATTGATTGAGGATTAGAAGTTATTTAGGTTAGGTAAATCTTTAACGATGTTTTTTCACGGTGGTGAAGCTTTAGTGTGATCTCCAATATAATATTTTTGGTAGACAAAGATAAAGAGAAAATTTTGTTTTTGAAAAATAAAAAAACAAAAAGAAGAAAACGTCTACTAACTTTCGTCTAAAAGCATGTGTATAAAGATATTTTTAATTAAATACATACCTAATTGTGATTAAGTATAAGCTCATTGTGGTTAAGTGTTAATTTTCGTAATATTTTTTCTCGTTTTGAACAAGTCTAAACATGATCAGAGTCTTACCTCGTTGCAAACACAACCCCTTATTGTGACCAGGCTAGAACTACTCGTGATCGATATAAATAAAATTTCAAAAAAATTATTTGTTCTTAAAATTGTTTTTGGCAAAATATTGTTAAAATCATCTAAAAATAGACAATAACAAAATCGAAAGACTTAAATTGGGTTTTCCCCAATAAACGCTTCATTTATTGATTGTTGGCAGCTCAATCTATCAGATTCTTTAGTTTAAAATATGAAAAGGAGTTGACACCCAATCTATGTTAACTACTCATTGATCGTAAGGTTTCAGTCGATATTTTTTTACCACAAACGTTCCATCTTTTGGATGTTAGATTTTTATTGCTCTGTAAGGAGAGAATTTAGTGATTTTAAATGGTCCGACCACCTTGATCTTAGCTTACATAGAAAAAGTCTTAAATGCGAGTTGCATAGTTTTATGCCAGTAAATGTTTCATGGAATTATTTATTTTTAAGCTAGAGTTTCGACATCTCTTTGGAGATTCATAATTTTTCATATTCTTTAATGCGATACTTTTCTTGCTCATTTAATTTACAACAACCTTTTTTCCCAGCTGTTTCTAGATCAACATTTAACAGTCTCATGCCCGATTATGCTCGAAGTTTTAGCTCTACAGGGAGTTTAGAAGGATTTCAACAAACCAACTTATAAGGTGATATGTTAATAAGAGTTTTGAAAATAGTTTTGTAAGGTAACCACACATTTTTTAGCTTTGAAAATAATTCTTTCCGTGAGGTACTCATTGACTTCTCTAGAATTCTTATCATTAATAAGCTCAATACCTTTACTTTCTCACTTATCAGAAGGTGATAACGTGTTGATACTTTGTAACTAATATGATTTTATTTTGTTTTTTCGAGAGATATTCCTAATACGGTGATATTTATCACATGAACGGGCCGAAAAATGTTGTTACTGACCAATTGAGGTTTTTAGTCCAGCCAAAGACCTTTGATAAAGCCTAAAAAAGGGGCTACTGATGAGTCCGGATTAATTCATCACCACTCACTGAGAAAACCGGATAGGGTAATTCGGACAGTTACTGCCCACTAAACTATCCGGACACGACAAAAGTATTAAAACACTAAACACCTTTTGACTAAGCTAGATGATAATCTACTTAAAGAACTAATGGGTCTTTATACTCGACCCGTTTTCATAACTTGACTCGAAAGCCTATGGGTCCATAATTAAGGGTATAAATACCCAACCACTTTCATTAATGAGGGTAATAAACATTTAATACAACCAAGAAGCTTAAATCTCTCACTACAAAACACCCAAACATTTAATACCTACAAAACTTTTTAAAACACTGGACAATATTACCCTCAGTTCAAAATAAACCACACCAAATTGGCGACCATAGTGGGAGAAGAAGGTGCCTAGATCTAGCATTCAAAACCAGCAAGAAAAGCCAGTTCGGATGAATCCGGACGAGCAAGCAGTGCCACCACCTTTGCTAGAAGTGGTGGATGAGAACGATGAGTACACAGTCGAAGAACGAGATAGGTTGAAATCTGAAATAGAAGCGTTGAGAGATGTTAAAAAGGCAGAGATGGGTTTAAAAGAAAAGTCAAAAATGTCAGCCATTCACCAAACTAACAATCTAAAGGAGAATGACTCATTAGCAAAGACTCACTTGAGAACTACAAAGATCCATGTCAGTTCCAAGAAATCTCACCGGTCTAAGCCGGTGGAGAGCTCAGAGTCTGAGTCCTATAGTAGCTCCTCCAATGAGGATGAACTTGATGAATCCTTGTCATCCAGCAGTGACGAGGGAAGATCCAAGAAGAAGAAAAAATTGGTTAAAAAATATTCAAGAAAGAGGGACATGCATGGGAAGTTAAAGAGGCATCTGGGGGAAGGGTCGCCTCACAGCCACATCCGTAGCCGTAGGCATGTGGATCAACTGCTGGTGGATCCCTTCGCTTTGCATGATGAACCAGGTATTTTTGCAACACTTAATGAAGACACTGTCTTTGGTCGAGGCCGAAATTGGAGACAATCCTCATTGTCATCCAAGATACTGTCCGGAAACCTTCCTAAGAGGTTTGACAGTACTAAGATGGAAAAGTATGATGGGAGCAAGGATCCGGACAATCATCTGGAAAAGTTTAAAAATTTTATGATGAATTTTGATGATGATAACAAAATACTTTGTAGAGCCTTCTCTCAATCTTTTACAGGGAATGCTTTGAAATGGTACAATAGCCTACCATAGGGTTGTATCATAAACTTTGACACGTTTTGGGTGGCCCACCGGAGGCAGTTTGTTAGGAGTAAGGAGGTGAAGGTCAATGGAGATACTATTATCCATTGTGTCCAATAGCCAAACGAATCACTAAAAGACTATATCAGCCGGTTCGTGAACACAAATAATGGGTTATGTGATTGTTTTGAGCAGGTAGCAATAGCTTCTTTGAAGCAAGGATTAAACCATGGGAATCTGGCCGATTCGGTAAGCAGAAAAAAGGCCATGACTTGGGGTGGTTTGCTAAAACAGGTGGGGAAGCAAATAAATATAGATGAAACGAAAAATACTAGGGTGCACAGGCAAGTGAGGTCTGCCCCAGCTGCACCAAACCAGAACAAGTCTGGATACAAGGCCAAAGAAGCCGGACAGGGTCCCAACAGGGCCAAGCAGACTCAATCTCACCCAGCTCCAGCAGTCTAGAAATAAACGAGGACCTTGGGTCTACCCGGAGTGGTTTCCTGAACTGAAAGAAAATGTGGCAACCATCTATGACAAAACGAAAGATGAGGTACACTTCAAGAAGCCGACAACGCTTCAATATCCTAGGGAAAGTCGTAATACTTGTTTTTGTCAATATAATCATGATATTGGCCATAACACCAAGGATTGCATCGCTTTGAAACAAGAGGTGCAGAATCTAGTTGAAAGGGAAAAGTTGGGATATTATGTCAAGAGAAGAAGTGGGACCAGGCCTGACAATGCTCATCGGACCGGCCCAACGAACAATGCGGGGACATCTGCTCCGGATGGGGCTATTGTAATCATTGAAAGATTTGATGTAAAATCAGAGTATTTGGATCCTGATCCAACTCGGAATAAATTGGGTGTTATAACAGAACATACCAAGACAGTTTCTCGGTTCATAAGCTTTTTTGACTCACTCAGTATATTTAGGTGAGACACAATGACTGTGCTGACTCGTTCTTCAAGGAAGAGGCATGTTCACACTCTGGCTACTCAGTTAGAGGGAGACATGTCCTCCTATCAGTACCAAATTCCTTTTCCTTTTATTGTTTTTATGAATATGACCTAAGGGACATTGCTAGTCCACATGAGACTGTTGTAGTGATAGAAGCTTCGAGTGGGGGCAATGACATCAGGCGAATTTAGGTTGACATTGACAGCTCAGCCAATATTCTCTTTTTAAGTTCTTATAAACAAATGAAGAATCCAGCAGTGATTCAGCGTTCGAACAGATCCATTGTGGGCTTCACAGGGAGCTCTGCGGATGTGATCGGATAATTTGAGGATGAGGTATTGTTGGGCAAGGGCCCTTTCAAGAAGATGGTCATGGTAATTTTTGTTGTGGTAGATTGCCCCACATGTTAAAACGCGATCTTTGGGAGATCATGGCTCTCCAAAATGCATGTTATGGCTTCAACAGTTCACAAATGTTTAAAGTATGCAGTTCAAGGACAAGTGGGAGTTGTCTGGAGTAGCCAAAAAATAGCAAGAGAGTGTTATGCAACTGCACTTGCCCATAAAACTCTGGGGGCAATCCGGATAACAAAAGATTAACAGTTGTTGGGGCCCTCTGGGGGTGAGGGTGAAATTGATGACCCAAGAGAGACCCCTGGAGTTTTGATACCAATTGAAGAGGTTTAAAACCACTCTCTGCCTGAAGGAAGAAATGTTAAAATTGGCTCCAATATGGCACCAGAAATTGAAGAAAAAATTGTTGTCCTTTTTGGCAAACCACCAACATATTTTTGCTTGGTGTAATGCTGATGTGACCGGAGTACCTGCAAATGTTATATCACACCAACTATCCATCCGAAGAGATGTTGTACCTGTTATGCAAAGAAGGAGAGCTTTCTCTAAAGATAAAGCTAATGTCATAGTTCAAGAGGTTGACCGACTTACGAAGATGGGTCACATAAAGGAGTCTCAATACCTTTATGGACAACCAATCCAGTGTTAGTAAAGAAAAAGAATGGGAAATGCATATGTGTATCGACTTTACTAACCTCAACAAAGCTTGCCCAAAAGATCTCTATCCAGTCCCCCGGATAGATCAATTGGTAGACTCCACATCTGGGAACAAGTTATTGTCCTTCATTGATGCCTTCTCCAGTTATAACCAGATACAGGTGGTTTTGAAGGACCAGGAACACACTACTTTTGTTACAGATAGGGGCCTCCATTGTTACAAGGTGATGCCTTTTGGAATGAAGAATGTTGGGGTTACCTATCAAAGGTTGGTGAACAAAGAATTTTCTGATCAGATTGGGACGAATATATAAGTATATATTGATGACATGATGGTAAACAGCTTGGACGAAGAGTTGCACCTGGCAGATCATCAAGAAACTTTTGCCAACTTGGCAAAGGTTAATTTAAAATTGAATCTAAAAAAATGTATCTTTGGGGTGCAATCCGGAACGTTTTTGGGGTATGTGATAAGTGAGAAAGGGACACAGCCTGATCCGGACCAACTTGATGCCTTATTAAAAA
This sequence comes from Limnanthes douglasii subsp. nivea, assembly GCA_036936605.1. Taxonomy (NCBI): domain Eukaryota; kingdom Viridiplantae; phylum Streptophyta; class Magnoliopsida; order Brassicales; family Limnanthaceae; genus Limnanthes; species Limnanthes douglasii. The sequence goes on along the minus strand of JAUPFV010000005.1, from coordinate 132,101,455 downwards.
TGGATCATCCTCAGAATGTGAAAGAAGTACAAAGGTTGACAGGAAGGTTAGCTGCTTTAAATCGTTTTATTTCAAGGTCTTCGGATAGGTGTGCCCCATTTTTCCAGACTTTAAAGGGTGCTAAGGACTTTAACTGGTCTCCACAGTGCGACTAGGCATTCAATGAAATAAAAAAACATTTATCTTCCCCCAAAACCCTTTACAAACCTGTTGACGGAGAAACACTTTACATGTACCAAGCTGTGTCTGAATGTGTTATAAGTGCGGTGCTGGTAAGAGAAGTGGACAATTATTCTCGTCCGGTGTATTACATCAGCAAGAGTCTGATAGATGCTGAAAAAAGGTACTTAAAGGTTAAAAAACTGGCACTAGCCTTGGTGATTGTTGCCAGAAAAATAAGGCCATATTTTCAGTCTCATTCTACTGTTGTCCGGACGTCTTTTCCAAATGGTCAGTAGAATTTGGTGATCATGATATTGATTTCGCCCCTCGAACTGCAATCAAAGCTCAGTCTGTTGCTGATTTTTTGGTTGAGTTCCATTCAGATATAAATACTAAGCAAGCTGCATATGAAAAAACTAAGAAGGTATGGGCTGTCCGAACAGATGGTGGATCAAGTACCATGGGTTGTGGTGCTGGGATATGTTTAACCTCTCGGTACGGTGATAAGTTATACGAGGCTATATGTTTTGCTTTTAGGGCTTCTAACAATAGCTGGTCTAAATTAACCGAGTATGAGGCTACTATAGCTGGTCTAAAGCTGGCTTTTCTGTGTGGTGCTAAAAGAGTTAGATTGATAAGTGATTCTCAGCTTCTTATCCATCATGCCAAAGGGCAATCTGAGGCCACAAAGGAGCAGCTGATCAAATATTTGTTTATCCTCAAAGAAGTGGCAACTAACTTCAAAGATGTTAGCTATGAGCATATACCTAGATCGGAGAACACACTAGCAGACTCTTTGGAAACCATAGCATATTCTGAGTCCTACCCATGGATTCATGTGCAGGAATTCCCATCCATACAACCCAATCAGAGTAAGGAAGAGGAAGAAAGTTTAAGTATTCAAGTTTCAACCTAAAGACTGGATATCCCCTTCTTCAATACATCTCTGATGGCATTTTTCCTCCGGAGAAATTTGTAGCAAGGAAAATAAAACATAGGGCTCGTGGATTTTTAATCATAAGTGATGTCCTTTACAAGAAGTTGTTTAGTAGACCTCGCATGCGTTGTTTGGGGGTTGAAGAGTCCCAAATTGTGTTATCCGAACTACATGATGGTGAAGGATCAGCATACTATGGCTATAGAGCTTTAACCCGGATGGTTTTGTTGGCCGTATATTATTGGACATCCATAATGGCAGATGCCAAGGAGTTGATGAAATTCATATCCCAGTTGTTTCTCTGGAGTAAATTTATGAGCCAGTACCTTTTGCTTCTTGGGGACTGGATTTAGTAGGCCCTCTACCAATGGCATCCGGAGAGTGCAAGACTATTATTGTAGCCATTGATTATTTCTCAAAGTGGATAGAAGCAGCCCCCTCGCAGGGACTACTTCAAAAGTTGTTATAAAATTTACTATGTCTAACATTTGTTGCAGATTTGGGGTTCCACAAAAGATAACCACGGATAATGGGCCACAATTCGATAACAAGGATATGGAGAGTTTATGTTCCTCTAAAGGCATTCACCATTGCTTCTCTTCTCCTTTCCACCCACAAGCGAATGGTCAAGTTGAAGTGGCAAACAGAACCATTATGTCCGGTCTGAAGAAGAATTTAGAAGGGGCTGCAGAGAAGTGGCCAAGCTATTTGCAAGAGGTATTATGGGCGTACCGGACTACTCTTGGAGTTGCTACACAATAATCTTGTTTTTCCTTGATATATGAGATGGATGAAATTGCTCCTATATGGGAAACTCTTCCATCATACAGAGTCCACAATTATTCAGAACAGGCTAATGAAGTGGCAATCCGAAGTCTGTTGGACTTAATAGAAGAAAGAAGGGTTAAGGCTCATCTTAGAGCCACCAATTACCAAGGCTTGATGAGGAGCAGTTTTTCTTCTAGAATCAAAAGAAGGGATTTTCGACCAGGGGACAAAGTATTGAGAAACGTTTTCTTGCATACTAAGGAGAAGCAGTTTGGAAAGCTAGCTCCGAACTTGGAAGGGCTTTATGAGGTCTCCGAAAAAATTAAGCCTGGGACATACACTCTTCAAGACAAAGATGGAAGAATCTTAAAGCACCCGTGGAATATTGAACACCTTCGGTTATATCTGGACTGAAATTTGTGTAAATATTTACTTGTTTAAAGTCCATGTAAATATTATGGGGAATACTCTTTCCTACCCTGGTGGAGTGGGGAGGTTTTAATGAGGTGTCCGGGTTTTTCAATAAAATTTGATGTCTTCTTAAAACTTTGGAGTGGTTTGATTACAATTTCTTTAAAGTCTTCTAAGGATCTTTGGCAGATCGGATTGATCTGGTGAAATGATGACCATATAACATTTGTCATCGGAGATTTTAAACACTCTCATCTTAAATACTTGTAAAATAAATAAGGGCTCTTTAAACATCAGCCAGTAAAATTAAGCAAATATGAAACAAAGCAAAAATTTAGCAAGGTAAACTTGTCCGGCTAAAAACCGGATGATGCTATTAGAACATAAAATATGTCTTGGCCATCCAAGGACTTTAAGTTTAAAAAAAGGCTTAACCGGACTAAAACCGGATGCAGTTACAAAAATTCCTTGGCCATCCAAGGACTTTAGTATTTCATAAGGTAAAGAAAAACAAAATAAGAAAAGATAGTTAAAACCTCAAGGCTTGTTCCCTTTCGATGTTCCTACATCATCCTTTTTCTTCGGATTTTTGGGTTCACCGCTGGAACTCTTTCTGGTTCCTTCCTCCTCATCAGTGGTGTCATCAATTCCACTAGAATAGTTCTTCTATCACTATCCACCATCGTATGGAATGGGATATCTTCATACTCAACATATTGACACAAGGTACCAAGCGTTCTCTTCGGAAACGTTTGGTGGAAAAGTATAACCATATCAGACTTACCTTCGGCATACGTTTTTTCTAGGGAATCTATCACTTCATTGGTGTATGCATCAACGCGGGCCTGAATTCTCTGGTCTCGCTCTTTCACCAAGTCTTCTTTCTCCTTGGTTACCTTGGACACAGCCTCTTCAAGAGAAGTCTTGTCACAGGACAAAGTTTGGATGGCGTCGTCCTTGGTCTTCATGTATCCCTTCAAGGTGGAAAGATCTTTTTCCAAACCGGTGCATTTGGGTCAGAGCTTGGTGTTAGCTGTCTCTGAGGTGACCAACTTGGTTGTCAGACTTTATTTCTCCTTCTTCAACTCCTCAAGCTCCTTCTTCAATGCCTCAATACTTTGGTTGGCATTGTGGAGGTCAGCAGGCAAACTCTCCTTATCTGTGTTGAGGGTGTTGATGAGGGAAGACTGACTTTTTACTTGCCTTTCCAAGTTGAGCACTGGCTGAATATGGCCCAGCAGAGAGTGAGTCACCACATCGTGTTCCCCCGAGACAGTGAAAGACTTGCCATTGAAAGTCACCATATTGGAAGACCTTGGGGGAAGGCAGGGCCCAACAAAGTCGTCTTTTCAAAATCGTTGAAATAGAGACCAATATTTTGGAGGTCACTGATGTCTACTCCATCAATATTAATATCCCCTCCGGTACCCTCTCTGAATTGTAGATCAGTGGGGATCTGCTCTACCAAGGTGGGATCAGTTGGATTTGTCGGAGGTAGAGACTCCGAAGGGCAAAGGATTACTTCATCCCCCAAGGAAGACCTTCTTCTTCTTAGCAGTCCTCTCATCGCTGCTTGCTTCCGTTTTTCGGTCCTTTTTTGAAGGCTTTGGTGGATTTTGAGTTCCACCTGCCTCCCTAATGGTCTCATCCTCAACTACTTTGAGCAAAGTAGCATCAATCCCTCCTTGGGTTTGCCCTCCTTGATTCTCCGGAGCAATCTCCTCTGCAGCACCCCGAACAGCCTCTGCTGCACCCTTCTTTTTCTTGCCTTTCCCTTTCATTTTGCTTGGGGCTTTGGCTCTGGAGGGAAAGGCTAGTTTTCCATCCTTCTCCTCTCTTATCTTAAGGATGATAGCCGGAGGAGGTGGTGTAGTCAGCTCCTCCCAAGAGAGATCTCTCCCACCCATAGTATTCCACAGGTGGGATCTCACCAAGTTTCCTGAAGTGAAATAGTTGTAAAAGGCGTTCCCCCAACGATCAGCAGCCCATGCGTTTAGTTTGGCGCATGTGGTCTGCCCCTCCTCCAAATAATCGGAGAACTCCTCCGGAAATACTGACATAAGAGAAGAGGTGATTCAAGAATAATTTTTTTATAAAATAAGGAAGACAAACAAAGTAGAATACTTGTGCTCTTCCACCTGTTGGTGAGCATACTAGGATTGACATTGGCCTTAATTTTTCTCTCATTCTTCCACGTCCCACTGATGAATAGGAACTAGGTCTTCCAGGTTTTCTCTGACTCTAAAAGGTCATCCACCACTTTGAAGTTGTCTCCCATGTTGTAGTGGTAGAATGAGATGTGATGGTTTTTGCACAGGATCGCCACTGCAACGAACTACTCCATTGGGAGAGGAATGTCGGACAGCTTCGACGCCATGATGCAGGCGAGGAGAGTATACCAAACATTTGGACTCAGCTGGGTTGGACAGAGTTTAATCAGGTGGAAATACCTGACGACTTCTGGATTCAAGGGGAATGTGAGCACCCAGTTGAATAGCTTAGTATAAATGACGATCTCGTTGAGCTTGCAGTCCATCGGAGTTTCCGGTGTGACTGGTATTTCTCACCTTCACTGATTCAGGGATCCCCCACTTTGTTCGGATCCGGCCCAGCCCAGCGGTGTGACATAATTAATGTTCTGCATGGCCAGTAGATACTTCACATTGAAAGGTCCAACTTTGCCTTCCAAGCTCTCTGGCAGCTCCGGATGGGTCATTCCCACCTTCACCTTGCCCTTTCCTTTTCTGTCAGAAACAGTGTCATCAGCCTGCCCAGAGGCTTCAGTCTCGAAAGGGGCCTCTTCAATGCTATCCTCCATTACTTAAACTCGTGTTACAAGTAGGCAACGATTATGTTGCTTGGATATCACTTTTGTGAACGTCGTCATTATAACATGAGACCCTTTTGGTCACGCGACACTAGTTTTTAGTGATTATATCGTCTCATTTGAATGTCCTTGTTGCTCGTTTTATAAAGCCTACCCATCGACCGTCTTATTTTACGTCAAGTCCGAGAGCACTCTTTGCTGCCACATGGTCCTTCACTTTGTGGTCCTATCTTTACCTACAGTAACACCTCGTCATGACTGCCTCTGGTCAATATAGTGGATAGAAAGTCATGGTTAATTTAGTACGACTATTAAGCAAGATAGTTATGGTAGTTTGAATTTGAGTAGAGTCACGTGGAATTGCATGACGACGAACAATAGTGTGACGTGATTGGAAATCAGGAAATACATGACATGTATCAAAACGAGACGACACTATTTCATTGCGGCTCTGACACAAAAGTAGCGTGTGTATACAAATGGGTGTATTGTTCTGATTCACGCAAAGCGTGTATCTTTAATTAATTATTACAGTAAATCTCATCTAGGTGGATTACTGTGCCTAAATATAACTTAGAGAAACAAAGTAAGTTTGCGTATTTCATTTTTGTGTGGTGTTGTAGCTATGAGAGAGTGAAAAGAGCATTTTGTTGGTAGTATCCATAATAAATTATCTCGTCATCTTCTTAGATCTCGCCAGTAACAGGTATATGCGGATCCTAACTTGTTTACTCCTACGACGTTATACAGTACTATGGGTTCGGTGGTAGGTTTCACTATGGAATATCCAAGTAAATTTTCCTTGTTGCTTATAAGCCCGGTTGGTATATTGCAGTCACTCGTCGTTCATAATGACTCCTAAAATTGAGGTAACAAGAAGGAGAAAACAAGTAACCTTTCCAGCGATCCCGCAGATGAGAAATTCGAAAGTCTCTCCTTTTTAGACAAGTACTTTTCCTATGTAACGCCCAAGTCTGGGAACTTAACCGAAGATGCACATCGTGAATTTACGATTAGGTATGGTACCCAAGAAGCTATCATAAAACATGCGTCAGCCCTTGCGGAAATATCCTATATAGCCCAAAAGAGCGAGACATGCCTTTATACGACTTTGTTCAACTACGACTTTGTCTACCCTTACTGTGGTTTATTCGCGATTTCATTAGCTTCGTGAATATATGCCTCACACAGCTCACTGCCAATGGTTGGAGCGTAGTCTTAATTATAATACTAAACCCCAAGCTGCTCAATATTTCCGTGTGCTTGACATATGTTTTGGGTGTGGTGGATGTCTACAAGTTGGCCCGTTCCCCTTTCTTCTATCTCCAGCTAACCGGGATAAAGAGGTTCGTCGATTTACTATAATTAAATAAAAATTGGAAGCATATTTTCATCTGTATCTTTGAAAATTAGGAGCATGAGCGTGTTGGCGGAAAATATAAAACAACACTCTCTTTAAAACAAACAAACAACTTTGATATTGATAGAAAAAAGGAGAAATATTACAAAACGCTCTTAAACCTCACACAAGAAGAGAAATAATTTTTCAAACACTCAAGAGAGCATTCTTGTCTCTCTTTTCTCTCACTCTAAATTTAATTCTTGGTGTGTTTGTGTGATGCTCTAGATGGTGGGAGAGCTCCACTATTTATAGGAATATAGTGGAGACAAAGATCCACCATCCAAGAGGCTTTTGGATACTAACACACTCAACATCAATACTACACTCAAAGTTAAGGTGTTTCTTACACTCAACCTAAAAGTGTGTCTTACACTCAACCTAAAGTACTAAACATTAATTTAAATGTTTCTAGAGTATTCTTTCTAGATGGGTCTTATTAAGTGGGTTGGGCCCTTTGAGTGGGTTGGGCCCTTTAAGTGGATCAAGTTTATGATCCAACACTCCCCCTTAAACTTGATCCCGTGACCCCTAGTAGTTTCCTTAATCGTTTGAAGTCTTCGCTTTTCAGTGGCTTGGTGAAAATATCAGCAGCTTGATCTTGTGTCTTCACATATTCAACTTGCACATCCTTTCTTGAAATACACTCTCTTATGTAGTGGTAGCGGACATCTATATGCTTGCTTCGATCATGGAATACTCGATTCTTGGCTAAGGCGATTGCTGACTTATTATCGACATAGACCTTAGTTGGCTCATGTTGTGTTAGGTCTATCTCCTTCAATAGATTTCTAAGCCAAATTGCATGACTAACACAGGTAGTGGCAGCAACATATTCTGCCTCACAAGTGGATAATGTCACTATCGGTTGTTTCTTTGACATCCATGTGAAAGCAATGCTTCCCATGAAGAATACAAATCCAGTAGTACTCCTTCGATTGTCTATGTCTCCACCCTAATCACTATCGCTATACCCAACAAGTTTGTAATCATTAGAAATGGAATAGAGTAATCCAAAGTCGATTGTACCTTTCAGATAACGAAGGATTCTCTTTGCAGCCTTGAAATGAGTTGTTGTTGGAGATTCCATATAACGACTAACCAATCCAACTGCATGAAGAATATCCGGTCTCGTGCAAGTTAGATAGCGTAGACTTCCTACCAAACTTTTGAATGATGTCGGATCCACACTTTCGCCTTCTTCATGCTTGGACATTTTGACTCCAAACTCCATGGGTGTGCTTATTGGGCTACAATTCTCCATCTTAAACTTCTTCAGGATATCTTTAGCATAGCTTTCTTGTGAGATGAAAATTCCATCTTTTTGTTGCTTAACTTCAATGCCAAGGTAGTACGCCATGAGCCCCAAATCTGTCATCTCGAATTCCTTCGTCATTACTTCCTTGAATTTATTGAACATGCTCGGGCTGCTTCCGGTGAAGATCAAATCGTCCACGTAGAGACACACGATCAAAATATCTCCATCGTTGATCTTGGTGTATAGAGCGTGCTCGTATGGACATTTGTTGAAGCCATTCTCTTGGAAATACTTGTCGATTCTACTGTTCCATGCCCTTGGTGCTTGTTTTAGCCCGTAAAGAGCCTTCTTTAGCTTCAACACCTTATCTTCGTGGCCTTTGATCTCATAGCCTAATGGTTGTTGAATGTAGACTTCTTCTTCAAGGACGCCATTTAGAAATGCTGACTTTACATCCATTTGTTGTATCTTCCACTTGTTTTGAGCTGCCAAACAAATTATTAGTCTAATAGTTTCCAATCGGGCAACGGGGGCGAATACCTCATCATAGTCAATTCCCGCCTTTTGACCATAGCCTTTTGCAACAAGCCTCGCTTTGTGTTTTTCAATCTCCCCCTTAGCATTTCTCTTGGTTTTGTATAACCATCTGACGCCTATTGTCTTGCACCCTTTGGGAAGTGAGGTGAGTTCCCATGTGTCATTCTTCTCGATGGCTCTAATTTCTTCATCCATCGCGTCTCTCCATTGTTTCTCTTGTGCAGCTTCTTGAAATGTTACTGGCTCACAATCAGCAAAGAGACAAAACAGTGTAATGTTATCCATTGGTTCGGTTACCTCATAAAGATCACTAAGGCTTCTTGTACGTTCCACTGCTCTCTCATTTTGACTACCATTTGACGATGATGAAGGTGGCGAGTCTCCATGAGTAGTTGCTGTTGGTGAGGCATGTTGGGTAGCAACATCTTCTGATTGCTCATTTGGTGTCTTCTCATCTTCTTCAATTTGGGGGAAAATGTGAACTCATTTGTATGAGACCCAAAATCCCATTCGCCTTCTTCATCAAATATCACGTCTCGGCTTATCACAACCTTCTTGTTGTTTGGGTTGTATAACTTGTAGCCTTTGGAACTTGAGTCGTAACCGATGAAGATAAAACTTTTGCTTTTATCATCGAGTTTGGTTCGTTGTTCGTCTGGTACATGGACATGAGCTACGCTTCCAAATACTCTCAAGTGGGAAATTCCGGGCTTTCTTCCACTCCACGCTTCTTGTGGTGTCTTTCCCCAAACACTTCTTGTTGGAGATCGGTTGGACAAGTAAACCGCACATGCCACTGCTTCCGCCCAAAAATCCTTAGGCAGTTTCTTACTTTTGAGCATGCTTCGCGCCATATCAAGGATTGTTCTGTTCTTCCTTTCTGCCACACCATTTTGTTGAGGTGATCTAGGAACTGTCAAGCGGCAACGAATTCCATGTGCTTCACAAAACTCTAGGAATTCATTGGATGTGAACTCCCATCCCCGGTCAGATCTCATGGCTTTGATTTTATTTCCGCTTTCCTTTTCCACAACTGCTTTGAACTTCTTAAATATTCCAAAGACTTCGGATTTCTGTTTCAAGAAATATACCCACGTTTTTCTTGAAAAATCATCAATGAAGAGAAGGAAGTAGTTACTTTTACCTAAAGAGCTCGGCTTGATTGGACCACACACATCGGTATGAATAAGCTCGAGAGGTTTATTGGCTCTTGACTCTGACTCCTTTGGAAAGCTTTTCTGAATTGCTTTCCAAGTAAACATCCTTCGCATAGTTGGTCAGGATGATTGATACATGGTAACCCTCTCACCATTTCCTTCTTTGACAATAACTCTAAACTTGAAAAGTTTAGATGCACAAATCGAACATGCCATAGCCACGACGAATCTTTGTAACACGCCTTAAGACACTTTGCAACATCATTTTGAATATTCAAAGGAAACATTCTATTCTTTGACATTTGGACTTTAGCTATTAAGTCTCCTTTGTCGTCTCTTAGAAAAAGACTATAATTTTTCATATGAATATCATAGCCCTTTTCTAGTAGTTGTCCCAAGCTCAAAATGTTGTTTTTCATGCTTGGTACGTAGTAGACATTTGAAATAATTTGGTGACTACCATCTTTTGCACGAATAAGAATGTTACATTTTCCTTTCACCGATATTTTGCTATCATCTCCAAAAGAGACATTTCCACTCACTGCTTCATTGATCTCTACGAACATGCTTCTTTTCCCACACATATGGTTGCTTGCACCGCTGTCAAGATACCACGTGTTCTCTTGACCTTCATTAGTGCTTTTGTATGTTAGTAATAACATATCTTTTTCCTCCGTCTTCTCCTCGGCATAGTTGGCCCTCTCCTCAACTCTATTGTTGGGGCCTCTACATTCGGAAGCATAATGTCCAAACCTTTGACATTTATAGCATTTGATTTGAGATTTATCATACCTCGAGTTCGTATTTCTTCTTCCACGACCTCCTGTTGAGCTTTCTTGTTTCTCGTAGTTGTAGTTGGAATTATTGTTGTTGTAATTCCAGCCACGTCCACTGCCGTGATAACCACCTCGTCCGCGGCCTCTGCCTCTGCCTCGGCTACGTTGGTTTCTATCATCTCCTTGATTTGCATGCATGTCCTTCAATTCTACTTTGAGGAGTTGCTCGGCGATCTCTTGCTTCTTCTTGTGCTTTTCTTCATAGGCTTGTAATGATCCTTGGAGTTCTTCGATCATCATTTTCTCCAAGTCTTTAGTTTCTTCAATCGTCACGACGATGTGCTCAAATTTAGGATCCAACGAGCGGAGTATTTTTTCGATTACTCTCACATCTTCTAACTTCTCACCATTTCTTTTTAATTGATTAGAAATGGTTGCTACTCTTGAGAAATATTCTGAAATAGATTCGGACGCTTTCATATGTAATGATTCAAATTCACCTCTTAATGTTTGGAGACGTACCTTTTTCACATTTTCGACTCCTTTATAAGAGATTTGTAATTTCTCCCACGCTTGCTTGGCGGAAGATGCGCTCGAAATATTTTCGAAACCATCATCATCTAATGCTTGATAGATGAGGAAGAGAGCTTTTTTGTCTCTCTTTCTTGAATCCTTCAAATTTGTTTTCTCCTCGTGAGAAAGGCTTGCTTCATCTTCGGGTTCGTCAAACCCTTTATCTACGGCATCCCACACATCATGTGCTCCAAGAAGAGCTTTCATCTTGATACTCCAATTATCGTAGTTGTTGTTGTTGAGTGTTGGAACTTGGAAGGATGATACACCATTTGCCATATTTTTAAATATGTTGAATATTTAAAAACAAAATTTCCAATATGTTGAAAATTTAAAAACAAAATTTTGGAAAGAGCTTGTGGTTCTGATACCACTTTGTTGGCGGAAAATATAAAACAACACTCTCTTTAAAACAAACAAACAACTTTGATATTGATAGAAAAAAGGAGAAATATTACAAAACGCTCTTAAACCTCACACAAGAAGAGAAATAATTTTTCAAACACTCAAGAGAGCATTCTTGTCTCTCTTTTCTCTCACTCTAAATTTCTCTCTAACTTTAATTCTTGGTGTGTTTGTGTGATGCTCTAGATGGTGGGAGAGCTCCACTATTTATAGGAATATAGTGGAGACAAAGATCCACCATCCAAGAGGCTTTTGGATACTAACACACTCAACATCAATACTACACTCAAAGTTAAGGTGTTTCTTACACTCAACCTAAAAGTGTGTCTTACACTCAACCTAAAGTACTAAACATTAATTTAAATGTTTCTAGAGTATTCTTTCTAGATGGGTCTTATTAAGTGGGTTGGGCCCTTTGAGTGGGTTGGGCCCTTTAAGTGGATCAAGTTTATGATCCAACAGAGCGTGCTCGAAAAATCTATATTTGGAGAGGTGTTGGAGGGCCAAGTGTAAGGAGTGCAAGTAATAGATCGTATTGGCAGATGTATACCTTTTTATATATTTATAAAATGTGTTTGTATGTTTCATGATAAGGGAGACATCAAAATATGTGTAAAGAAGGCAAACTGGAGGGTGTTGTGAATCCATTGTTGAGCCTATCAGCTATTGCGAAAGCGGTGTGGGGTTTAGATGCGTCGCACTTATTCACTTAGGTGAATTACCAGGGTTTGGTCTGTGGGGTGTATATGATTTGGAGACTACTAAGGAGGGTCAAGGAAAGATGAAAGGTAGTGGGGAGATTGTGACTTTAGACCGATTGCAAGCTTTAATGGAGCTATGATTCTAGGACCTGAATAACACTGAGGTAGGCTTATCGGTAACCTAAAGTCGCAAAGGAAAAGATGCGGATGATTCATCCCCTACGCGAGGAAAAAAAGCGAGGCATGAGGAAGGGCTTGCAATAAGGGATGCTGGAGAGAGTAGTCACCATGAAGGTGGTAGCGCATTTCGCAAGGAGTTCTTGGAGATGATTAGTGAGAGGACTCTGTTGACTGCTCAGGGCAATGAGCTCGTGATGGAAACGTGGTAGCGCTGACTTTAGAGAACGCCAACTTGCGTGTGGTTGCTCTAGAGGCCAAGGCATAAAAAGAGAAACAACATGTTGAGCTTATGAAGAAGGTCGAGCAAGATCTGTTAGATCAGGAAAGGCAAGTGATGGAGGTTACTATGAGGACGATTGAGATAAATCAGAAGGAGACCAGCCTGGGTTGTGGAAGTTGAACCCCGGGATGTTTTTGGGGTCCTTGAGGAAATTTCTTCATGCAGAGGAGCAGTTAGATCGGGTTGGTGATGACTCAGAGGTCGTATACCCTACAAAAAACCAGCTACAACTAGCTATTTTGGATTTTATTATGTTAACGGTCAAAGGAGGGCTGACCGAAGTACCCCATGGTGTAGGAGTGGAAAACGTAGTACCATAAGCGGGAACAACCCCACCACGTACAGAAAATTGAGACATGTACCAGTTTGAATTGTTAACAAAAACATGGCTTTTGGTTTGTTGTATGTTTGTACTTTGGCAATTTTTTATGACAATGTGGTAAATGAAAGTGCTAGTTTATATACATGCATTAACTACTTCTCTCCTTTCAAAATTAGGCTCTATGGCCCATTCTCTAAAGACATGCCAATCGGCTTATTCGCAGGAAAGACCGGTTTTTATTTATTGGGTGGCATATGTAGGCTTCGTATATTACCAGTTCGCTTAAAACACCGTTGGCAGACATTAAGCTCAGTGTGGCCACTTACGCAGCCTCATATGGCGTGGCCTATTAGCCCATTCGTTTAATGGGCTCGAGTGGAATGAGATCAGTATGGCCCATTGCATAGCCCGTAGGCCTGGTCAATGTTCCAAGTTTCAGTTTCTAGGAGGAGAGAGAATATATAGCAAACACACAATAAGACGAAAACAATAAATTTTCATTGAATGAAATAAGTGATGTGACTCGCTAAAAAACCCCTTTGCGCGATCAGAATAGAAATAGAATGAACAACTAAACTACAAAGTTTGGTGATATAGTTTTAAGTGGCTAATATTTGAAAGGTACTTGAGTATGTGTTCGTTTGGATCAGCGAGGTGATAACTGTCATGGTGACCTTTGGTAATGATTGTGTATGGAATTTCTCACGTGGGACCCAATTTTCCCGCAGCTTTATCACCCGCTCTTTGAAAGAGTTTTTCTATGACTAAATCACCATCATTAGGGCTCATGGTCTAAGTTTCGATTTGAATCAACTAATCATCATAATCTTATAATGCTCAACACGGACCCATGTTTGGTCACGTTGCTCTCAACCAAATCAATAATGAAGACACGCTCTGTATTATTGGTGATCTCAGAGTAAGTTTCCACCGTATGGGTCGATATAATGATTTTTTCTGGTACCACTACCTCTAAACCATAAACTAGTACGAAAAGGGTTTCGCATGTTGCGGAGCGCAGGGTGGTGCGATAAACCATAAACCTCGATTAGTTTATTAGGCCATTTACCATTCCCACTATTTAACTTCTTTTGATTGCCGTCTAGGATAGTACAATTTTTCACTATTTTTTAGAACTTGGAAATAACAACATTCTAAATTTGGGGGCTTTTGTTTGTCATGAGGATGCGTGGTATACTGAAACGGGCGTGGATCTGGTGATGTATGAAGTTGTAAATTTCTTAGGCTCTGGTGCAACAAAGTGTTTTAACCTCAACCCACTTTGTGAAGTAGTCCACAACAACCACTAAGAACTAACGCCATGGACAGTGACCCAACTAGATCGATTCATCATTTATCAAAATGGAATAGAATTGGGTTGGGAGTCATAAGCTCGCTTAAAAGATGACTGGTGTTAGCAAACTATTCGTATGGGTGGTACTGTTGCACTATACGCTCGGTGTATGTGATAAACATGGGCAAATAGTAGTCCATCAATACTGATAAGGATATTAAATATTGAGGGCTTAAATATAATACAAATAAAGTTATATATAATAAATTTTATAGTTGAAAGAGATTATTTAGACTACTTGTAAATATAATGGGTTAAAGGGAAATTTACCTCTTTGTATAACTACTTCCGTAATACTAAGTCTAACGCGCCTACAAATAAAGGCTCAGACAATTAATATAGATTGACGCTCTATGATTAAAAAAGCTTATTTCCTATGTTAGTTTCTCTCCCTACAACTAATCACTTTCTTTACTTTCTCTCTAAAGAAACTATATTCATACTTAACAAATTGGCGACCATAGTGGGAGATCTATTCGATTGGTACCCTGATTCCACATAAAAATCAAGGAATTTTGTTGATTCCTCCTAGGAATGGGGGTTTCCAACTCAAGTTACAGGTTATTAGTTTCAAAGACCAAGGTTAAATCAGTGGATAAGGCCAAATTATTATGTTGATTTAACTGAGAATGTTGTTGTAGTTTACAAAAATTCCAAAGGATGTGTAAATTTTAAAAATAAAGCTCCAATAAATAGACCAAAAAGTAAAGCTAAACAACATATTTTACAAGTATCATAATAATATTGGGCATGATACTTCAGACTGTATAGCTTTAAAGAAGAAGATAAAAGTTATAATAGAGAATGGTAAAGTGGTTGCTTTTGTTAAAGAGAAAAACAGTGGATCAAAAATTATGAACACATCGACACAACAAGCTGCTAATCCACATTCGAATAAAGAAAGTTCATTGATGATTTTAGTTTCTAAATGTGATTATTTTGACGCAGCATTAGAATATTTGGATACAAATCCTGATCGATTAATTTTGATGGCTGTGGATGAGCCAGTAGAGCCAATTTCCGGTTCGAATCTTATGCGAGGTTTTTTTAATCTTTAGGCAGCTTTGGGGAGATTGCATGTCTACTAATACTAATATTTCTAAGAAAAAGCATGTTGTTAGTTTCGAAACTCAAGTAGATTGAAGGATGTGTACTCATTTATATGGCAAGCATGATATTCCTTTTATTTTGTTCGATAATGATGATTTGAGAGGAATAACAGGTCTTCATGAGGATGCAGTGGTTATAGGGGCTGAAATATCTGAAGTTGAAATTCGACGTATTAAGATAGATACATGGAGTTTTACAAATGTGTCATTCAATTCAACATATGATAGGATGCGTAATCTTGCTCGAATTTGTCGGTCTGGTCATACTACAATTGGGTTTACATGGGTAACAACTTAGGTGATTGGGGAATTCGAAGGTGAGTTATATTTGGAAATTTTAAGTCTTGTTCATGGTGGTTGAATGTCCAACCCGTTACTTGAGTTGCTGTGTATATTATTCATCAATGTTTGAAGTATGTCACTAGAGATCGTGTTGATGTGTTTCGATGCGACCGAAAAATCGTCAGGGAATGTTATGTAACAACACTTAGGGTTTGAGGTTCTACTTCTGAGGATCAGATGACTAAATAGCAACCAATAGGGTTGACTTCGGATGAAAGAGGAATAGATGATCCGAGAGAAACCACGGGTTCTTTAACAGTGAGTGAGGACATCGAATAACATATTTTTCAAATGGGAAGACTTTACGAATCTAAACATTGTTGTCGTTTACTTTGCGTGATCAGTTGTTATAATTTTTATTTGATAACATGTGATAGGATTTCCATCTGAAATAGTATGTTATAGGCTAGCTATAAATATGAGGATAGAGCATGTTTCAGAAAAACGAGTTTTTTCTATGAAAACGTCAAAGGCTATTGGTCAAGAAGTTGATCGTCTCTGTAAAGTCGAACATATTAGGGAGGCACAATATCCTTTATGGACTGCGAACCTAGTATTAGTAAAAAAGAAGAACGGAAAATGGAGAATGTATGTTGACTTCATATATTTGAATCGAGCATGTCCTAAAGATCCATTCCATATCCCTCAAATATATTAGTTGGTTGATTCTACTTCAGGAAAATATTAATTTTTTTATGGATTCTTTTTCAGGGTATAATCATATTCAAATGGATCCAAAATATTAGGAAAGTACTACATTCATCACTGATCAAGGACTACATTGTTATACGTTCATACCATTTGGGTTGAAGAATACTAGAGCAACATATCAAATTTTGGTGAATACGGATTTTGCTCCTCCGATCCGAAAGAATATGGAGCTATACATTGATGATATGTTGGTTAAGAATTCAATAGATGGTGAACACCGTGAGTATTTAGAGAAGACCTTTCTAAATTTGAGAGTCATTCGTTTGAAGCTGAATCCGGAGAAATGAACTTTTAGTGTATATCATTAGTGAAAAGGGATAGAAGTAGTTCCTGAACAATTGAAGGCTTTGGTTTCGATGACATCGCCTCCAACTATACAGGAAGTGCTAGTCTTGAAAGGAAGGTTAGGCGCCCTTAATTGATTTTTTTTGCAAAGTTCTATGCCAAATGTTTTCCTTTTTTCCAAATATTACAAAGACCCAAAGAGTTTGAATGGACACCATATTATAAAACAACTTTTTCAAGGATAAAAAACTTTTGTTATCACCAGAGATTTTGTCTAAGCCTCGAATTGGAGAGCAGCTGTTTTTATATATAGCAATGTCTTATTTTGCTGGAAACATTGTTTTGATATGCGAAGACAAGGGAGTTTCAAAGCCAATTTATGATGTTAGTAAAAGTTTGTCGACATTAGAAAAAAGTTATTTGGAACTTGAAAAAATGGCTTTGGCTTTAGTGGTGGCTGCTACGAAAATGCACCATTATTTTCAATCTCCCACCATTTTATTTCAAACTTCTTTCCTCTTAAGTAATGTGTTACAATGTCCAGATATTTCTAGTAGAATGACCAAATGGTCCGTAGAATGATCAAAGCGCGAGCTTTAGCTAATTTTTTGATCGAATTTCATTCGAACTAGATGAGGGGATAAATAAATATATCTTTCCATAATCATTGATATGGGTGGTTCGAACAAATGGTAGGTCTAAGATATCGGGGTTTAGTGCATGCGTTCATTTAGTTGTACCCTCTCAGGAGGTGATGTATCAGGCTATTCGATTTAGTTTTCACGCATCGAATAATAGGCTGAATATGAGGTTGGGTTGGCTGGTTTAAAGCTTGCAAATATATGTGGAGCAACAACAGTTCATTTGGAAACAAATTCGCAACTAGTAGCAATCGCATGGAAGGTATATCTAAGGCCAAAAAGATCATTTAATGCTGTACCTACGCGAGATTTAAAATTTGACTCTTTTGTTTGACAAAGTGATAGTAGAGCATACTAACCAAAGAGATAATACAGTTGCTGATTCTTTAGAGACAAGTGCTTATATAGAAGAATATACATGGATATTGTAGAGGAGAGTCCTTCGATATTAACACGATCAGAACAATTTAAATATGTTGAGGAAGTATTTGTCACTCTAGATATAATTCGAAGTGATTGGAGGTCTTATATCTTTGATTTTTACTAAGAGGCACGTTACCTCAATATGCATAGATAGCTAATGAGTTAAGGTATAAGGCTCATGGTTATGTGTTATTGGATGGAGTGTTTTACAGA
Organism: Limnanthes douglasii subsp. nivea; assembly: GCA_036936605.1. Lineage (NCBI taxonomy): Eukaryota > Viridiplantae > Streptophyta > Magnoliopsida > Brassicales > Limnanthaceae > Limnanthes > Limnanthes douglasii. Next base: position 132,083,684 of record JAUPFV010000005.1, on the reverse strand, counting down.
AAATCTCTAAGTAGATCATTGTTGCGTTGTTTGGGAAAGTAAGAATCTCAAGAAAATATATTTGAGTTTCATAGTGGTGAAGTTTCAACTCACTATGGTTTCAAGTCTTTGACGCGTCGGGTTTTGTTGGTAGGTTATTATTGTCCTTTAATTATGAATGATGCTAAGGTCTTAGTTCGAGGTTGTGATACTTTTCAAGGTTTCGCCAATTCTATTCATAAACCGACAATACCGCTTATTTCCATATTTGAAGCTATTCCTTTTTAATATATGGGGAATAGAGTTGGTAGGACCATTACATATGGCTTCTGGAGGGCGTCAGATGATTATTAGTAGCGATAGATTACTTTTCGAAATGGGCTGAAGATGAACTATTATCTGGTACAAATGTCAAGGAAGTTGTTAAGTTCATTGTGAATAATATCTGTTGTCGCTTTGGAGGCCCTCAAAAAATCACCATAGATAATGGTCCTCAATTCAACAACAGAAAAATAACATCTTTTTGTTCTTCTAGGGGAATAACCAGTGTTTTTCTACATCATTGTATCCCCAAGAAAATGGTCAACTCGAAGTGACTAATAGATCTATTTTGGAAGGTTTGAAGAACATTTTTATAGGTGGTGTAGGGAAATGGCCTAACTATCTGCAAGAGGTGTTGTGGGCTTATCATACAATTCCGAAAGAGGTTACTCAAGAAACACCTTCTTATAGAGTACTTTAATATTCAAAGAGGTCAATGAAGAGGCAAAAATAACGAAATTAGACTTGATTAAAGAGAAAAGAGTTAGAGTTTATGTGAATATGATTCATTATTAGATGTTGATGAGGAGTCGATATAATTCGAAGGTGAGAATGAGGAATTTTAAAGTAGGTGACAAGGTTTTATCCTCTATATAAAGGACAAACGACTTCGAAAGATGTCCCTGAATTGGGAGGGTCTGTATATGGTTATGAAACAATTAAAGTTGGTTATGTATCATCTTTTTGATGAGCAAGGAAGGATACTTCAACATCCTTGGGAATAATTTTTCATTTTTAAGTCTTTTTTAAATAATCGACACACTATTTCCTACCTTGTTGGCCCATGAAGGTTTTAGTGATGTGTCATGTACATATTCGAAGTTATTAAAAAAGTTATTTTTTGGCCAATGGTTATTTTAAATACGAGTATTTATATTATTTTGGTAAGTGCTCAAAGACTGATCATCTTAGAATATGTTGACTAAGAGTAACTGGTATTGATTCGAAGTGTTATATGTTTATTAAAAGCATTGTTCGAGGGAACAACCATATTCAACGTGCTATGTTCTCCAAACTTACTCATTTTATTCGAGGTTATACATCTTCTAAACGCACTCATTTTATTCCAAGTGTTACGTTCTCTAAGCGCACTCATGTTATTCGAGATGCTACGTTCTCTAAACGCACTTATTTTATTTGAGGCGCTACGTTCACTAAATGCACTAATTATATTTGAGGTGCTAAAATTTATAAGGGCACTATTGTTGTTTGTAAGTTACAAATATATACACAATCCGATCTTACAAAATATGTTTTTGAATGGCAATAAATTAAGCATTCATAAAATAAGTAATCAATAACAAAAGATTCCCTCAAAATATAGACAAAAACAAATCACAATTAATCATCCTCGGATGAATCTTTCTCTTGTTCACTGATATTTTTGTTTTGTTTTGAATTTCTCTCTTCGAAAGTATTATTTGGAATCGGGTCGAAGGCTTCACTCGGACGGTTATCTATGGCGATAAATTCCCAAAATCTTGACAGATTTTCTTTTGGGAACGATGAGTGAAATTTACGGAACAAAGTGATAGTTTATTGCTCCTCGACATATTTTAGTGCAACTAAGGTATCCAGTCAACACTGAGTTTTGGCACTGTGCATAACGGCTTCTTTTTCTTCTTTGAGTGTTGTCTTGAGTGCAGTCATATCATCAGTTAGCTTTTTTTTTCTTTGCTCTTGTTCAGAGATGAGTATTTTGTTTGTTCATCCATCTCAGCCTAATGGGAAGTCTTAAGCTCTTTTGATTCTTGTTCAAGCACAAAGCATAGATGACGCTTGAGTTGGATGACTCATTTAATACATTCCGACCTGTTAGCATGGAACATATGAAGTTGTTCATTGATTTAATTACCAAATATCTCTCTCATCCTTTTCTCTATAGCAACATCTATTTTTATATCAAAGCATATCTTCAGCCATGGTTTCCAAATAGTTTCGAGAAGAATTTACTTCTGTGCACAATGCTTTTGCTGCGGTTTCAAGATTGGAAAAAGGTTGGAATGCAAGTAAAACCTCTTCGGATGGCTCTTAGATAGGGATGAACCTTTTATTGTTGTAAGGCATGAGAGAAGATGAGAAAGCCACGGGAATATATGAATTCATATCCTTGTAGAGGTCTTGAAGCTTCTCTGCACTATTGGGATCATCATGAAAGAATGGTCATTTCTTCGGTGATCTTCCACTATAGTTTCTCCTTGATGATCTTTTACTGAAGTTTCTCCTCGGTGATCTTCTACTACCGTTTCTTCAGGTTTGACAGGAGGAAAATCTAAGACAACTTCTTACGAATTATTATCTGCTCTCTTAGCAGGGGAAGGTTTCGAAGTGTTAATTTTCTTTTAGGTATTAGTTTTCTTTCTTTTTGAAAAATGTTTAACCTCGAATCCTTCTTCGATTGTTGGAAGGCTAACTTCAGTTGCTTTCCTTTTGGTCTTAGTCTCTTTCTTTTGTGACTTCGGTTTAGTAGAAGGGCTAACACCAGATGTACTAGTTGTTTTTTTTCTTTTTCCCTTTTCTTTTCAAGGGTAGATGGCTATCAGATCTGTTTCGAATATGAAAAATAACTTTATTGTGAGATTCTAACAATATCTTCACAACAATTTGTGCGTAAGGTGGCTCCTTTAAATTTTTAGGGAGGTCAGTACCCATTGAGATCCTGCACATGACTAGTGATGAAGTTCATGGGTTGAAAATCCGAGTGGAATCCATTTCCCCATTGTTTTTCAGCCAAGTGCCCAACTTGGTAAAAATATTTAGTACATCCTTCTTTCGTCCATTGTACCTCTTCAAAATTAGCAATACATGTGAAAAATTAATTTAATCCATAACAAATCAGAAGAAGGGATAAGAGAACTTAATGTTGTTTCTCCAAATCACGTTGAGCTTTGAAGGGTTATTTTTGGATCTCTTTCACCGTTCTCCCAAGCTCGAGATATAAACACAATTCTTTGTTTTAAGAATTTATCCGCTTCGAGTATATTGTCAATAGTTTTGAAATCATTAGTAAGTGTCGGATAGTAGAAACGCACTACCAGTCCCTTCGAAAGTCCACTCATCACGATGAATTTTTTGATGGAAAGAGCATTTTGGATTAGTCTAGAGGCCATAATTACTGCCAATAGTGTAAACCATAAATTTGATGACCAACTTGAGCTTCACTATAATAGGTACATGGCACGTTTTTTAGCGCCATGATGTATTCAAGAAGAAACAGTTTTAAATTCACACTTATTAAGGCAGCAATAAACAGTTTTTGAGCCTTCTTTTTCTTTTATTTTTTCTAAGATGCTCTTTGCTTCGAAGCTTCTTCTTTTTTATCATATGCATCCTCATTTCCGTTAGCCTCGACAATTGAAATTGTTGCCTTTGAATCAGCTTCTTCTTCAGAAGCTTTGTTTATTATTTAAGGAGGATTCAGGTTCGACGCTGGTTTTTCTTCTAGTGTATTCGAGAAAGTTTATTTTGACTCTACGTTAATCCCAAAAATCTACCTTAGGGGAGAAGATGATGGTGTAGAGTTATTGGTGATATTTTGAGAAGTGTTGTCAGCCTCGACGTCTCCCTTAGCTATGAATGCTTCTTTATAACAGGAAAACTTTGGAAGAGATGAGCTTTTGGTAGAATCCAAAGAGTTACCTTGCGTGATGCTCAAAGTGAATTAGATGGTGAATTGTTTTCTGATCTTCTGTGAGTGGATGAACTTTGTGTTACTTTACGATTATTTTGAAGAGAAATAGATGCGAAGCTAGAAAGTACTGGAAAATCATTTCCAAGCACAGATTGTGAAGACGATTGTCGAGGAAATTTCAGTGAAGGAAATCTGTTTGGGATTGAATTTACCGTAAACAATAGTTTTGGTTGAAAATTGAGGAGAATTGTTTATTACCCATGCAGCTTTCTATCCAGAAACCCTCTCACTAATACACAAGTAATCGTAAGTGCCGAAAATTGATCTTTTAGTTGTTGGGGATTTTTTCATAAACTAAAATGGGAAATATGAATTTTCCAGGGAACGTAACCAAGAAATTGAGTTTCTCAGGTGGAAATAACTAAGGATTATATCAGGAAAAATTTGTCGTCTCTCACTAAAAGGTATTTGTGGAACACAAATAATAAGTAGTAAAATTATTTATAAAGGATATGGGAGAGAGAGAGAGAAAGAATGGTCAGAGAAGTGGAAGACATGGTGATAATTATTGGGTAGAAAGATGAAATATCAAACGGTTGCTTGAAAAGAAGTAATGTGACACATGTTCGTTATCAGACGTAATGGCATGCCTAATGGCTCATCGCTCGCATACTAGCCGTTCCAAACGTTTCTGACCGTTATGAGAAGGTCAGTTCATGATTCTACGTATGAATAATCGAAGCGGAAACAAATGGTCAAACTAGTTTCGAGGTAAACATGTGTACAAGTTCATTCGAGGAGGACAAGAATATGACCTGACATTTTTAAAGCAATTGATAAATGATTTATATTCGAGGAAAATCTGAATGTACTTTTATTTGAGGACAACAAATGATTGAGACAATTCATTTTGACAAGAATATGAGAAGGTCCAATCTGAGGAAAATTAGATTTTGGCAAGAAATAGTTTTCGCCTACCATGATTTCTGACGGTTATTAGCTCTTATTCACTGACCTTTATAAGAATTAAGATGGCTACTGATAAGGATAGGAAAGATTGAGGTCTTAAATGTAATACAATTAAAGTTATATGTGATAAATTGTATAGTTGAAACAGAGTATTTAGACTGCTTGTAAATATATGAGGTTAAACAATAATTTACCCCTTTGTATAACTAATTCTGTTATACTAAGTCTGACGTGCCTATAAATAAAGGGTGAGGAAATGAATAAAGGGTGACGCTCTTTGATTAGAAAATTCTTATTTTCTATTTTACATTCTCTCTCTACAACTAAACACTTTTTTTATTTTCTCTCTCAAGAAACTAGCTTCATACTTAACAAGTAGGAAATAACGATCAGGATACGGTATCAATACTGCTCCCCGACCACCGCATAATACGTTCTTGTGGACCTATAGCTCTTACAGATGATGCATATAGAGTTTTCGACTTCACACTTAACATATTTACAAAAAGTGCATGGAGTAACTTCCATCTCGTGCAACCACGATCTTTTTATAATAGTGTGGTAATAGAGGAATTAGAACCATAAATATTTTAAAGATGGTCTACATGTAGACATAATTTTAGAATCCAGATGCAGATTAATAGAAAGCTCATTGTACATAAATACTAGTACAATCCTCAATGTACTAATAAATGAGAAAATAAATACAGTTGTAACTGTAGACGAAATACTCTTCAGCTTCTTTAGATATGAATCAAATTTAATGAATTTGGCCGTACATAAGAAGGGTAAAAAACACCAAAGGTCCTCCATGTCTTCCAGTTGTAACGAGTCAGTCCCTATCCTTTGTCGTTGTAATAAACCGATCCCTTTTGTTTTGAAAACGGAACAAACAAGTCTTCTTTTACCGCAGTCCATATTTTCGCCATAAATGCTCTTTCACTAGCTACATCAGCGACCCACGTGGGATACTGACGTGGCACCAGTAAAAAAATAAAAACATGTTATAATTTTACCCTTAACTATTAATCTTAATTCTAACAAAATCTTGAAAACTTGATAGATCTATCTAAATTAAACTTATCAAGTCCAGTAAACTTAAGTGTTAATTTAATCAGCAAAAGGAAAAGGTATTGATGGATTATATTGATTCCTTAACCAACACCAACCTCCAATTATTCCTGAGATAAGTCAATAACACCACGACTATAATTTAACCCCACGATATAAGTTAAGCTAGTTTTTTTACTTCTTCTCACGAGACTTCAAAATCGACAGAAATGAAGGCATATTTTATCGAATCATCAATAATTATCTTCATATCTCTCTTCCCATCACCTGAATCGAACTTCTCAAAACCTTCTGAGCTTGCCAAATTTTCCGGTTTCGAAAGCGCTAGCTTTCTCAAATACTAGGCGGAGTGAAAATTCAACGCCATTTTATAGGTTTCACTTCTGTTTCCATATTTCGCTGCGATAGAGAAATTTTTCAAAGTTGATTTGGCTCTGGGTTCAAGCTCGTAACATCCATGGGCCTCTTCTTATTCCTTCTTTGGCCACTATAGCCTTATTTCCCAAGAAAGTCTTACTAGTTCGTCATTTTGGACCTTTTCTTGGATTCAAACTATATGATTCTTACTCAATAGAGAAAATTGTGGAGGACCAACAACGGGCCATGGAATTCAAAGCAAGAAAGATGGTGAAATCCTTGGTGGCTGAGTTGCAATGAGATCTTGGGCGAACCGTTAAGGGTTTGGCCATCCTCCAAGAGGTTGTGATGTCTATCGCTCAATAACCTGCGAAGAAAATAAATGCCAATTTAATTATATAAATTACTGAAAACCTCAAAAATTATATGGGTTCTGGAACCTATTTCTATTATAGCAGCATCCAGTCGAGATGACTGTTCGAACTCGGAGTATGAGACGAGAAATGTTATGCAACAGCTTTGTACACCAAAACAAAGTGGCTATTGACAAATTGGTAGAATAGCGGTTATGACGATCTTCCTCGAATACTGACATTGTAGATGATCTGATGGAGATCCGGGGTTCATTAGTGGCAGATGAAAATGGGGAGGTATATGTATTTTGTAATGGAAATTTTTACGGATATAGACGTTGTTAACGTGTACATTACCTTGTCAATTATTAAGGTACTTGTCCAAAACTTTAGAGGTTTTTGTTTGGAAAACTGAAGATGTTATGGAGGTTCCTTCCAATGTGATATGCCATAGTTTGGTTATTAACCCAAAAATTAGACTTATCATGCAAAAGTGGAGGACCTTTTCAGTAGAAAAATCTAAAGCGATCGTGGCAGAAGTAGATTGGTTATCTAGGGTGAGACATAATTGAGAAGCATACTATTAATTATGGACTAAGAATCCCATGCTTGTAAAAAAGAAGAATGGGAAATGGAGGATGTGTGTTGATTTTAGCAATCTAAATATACCATGTTTGAGGATTGGTCAGCTTGTCGATTCAACATCGGGAAATAAGCTTCTTTCTTTCGTGGACGTATTCGCGGGTTACAATCAAATTCAGATAAATCCCAACGATCTAGAAAGTACTACAATTATTAGCGATAGAAGATTCCACTATTATCGGCATTATGCACTTTGGCATCAAAAATGTGGGAGCGACATATCAAATACTAGTGAACAAAGATTTTGTCACTAAAATTGGAAGGAAAATGAAGGTTTATATTGATGACATGTTAGTCAAAAGATTGACATATGACGAACACCTCGTGATTTGGAAAAAACTTTCTCGAATTTGAGGGTGAAGTTTTTTTAAAGACACTCTCCATTAAAGACAAAAATGCAAGTCTTATTTATGGTGGTGGATTGTCGACTAGTTACAATGTTATTTTTGAGAGATCATGGTTGTTAAGAATGTATGTTGTAGCTTTTATAGTTCATCAATGCTCAAAGTATGTGTTTGGGGATCGTGTCGTAGTAGTTCAAAGTGATCAGCAAGTGGCTGTAGAATGCTATGCAATAACTCTACACACCTGAAAAGGTGTTGCTATTGACAAAATCGCAGAATAGCAGTTAAAGGGATCTTCCTCGGATGTTGAGAGGGTAGATGATCCGAGGGAGACCCTGGGTTCATTAGTGACTGATGAAAATGTGAGGGTATATGTATTTCCTAATAGAAAACATTTACAGATAGGGACATTGTTGATGCCTATATTATGTTATCGATTATTGAGGTACTTCGCCAAACATTTTTGAGGTTTTTGCTTGGCTATTAACCCAAAAATCAGACCTATTATTCCAAAGTGGATGACCTTTTCAGTGTAAAAGTTTGAGGCGATTGTAGCAAAATTAGATTGGTTATCAAGGGTACGACATATCTGAGAAGCACATTATCCATTATGGACTAAGAATCCTATGCTTGTAAAAAAGAACAAAAAGTAGAGGATGTGTGTAGATTTTACCATTCTAAATAGAGCATGTCCAAAGGATCTGTTTCCTGTGCCAAAGATTGATCAACTTGTCAATTTAACATCAGGAAATAAGCTTCTTTCTTTTATGGATTCGAGGGTACAATAAAAATCAGTTGAATCCTAATGATCAACAAAATACTATAATTATTAATGATAAAGGATTGCACTGTTATCGGTTTATGAATTTTGGCTTCAAAAATGTCGGAGCTACATATTAAATACATGTGAATAAAATCTTTTACCACTCAAATTGGAAGGAATATAGAGGTTTATATTGATAACATGTTAGTCAAAATCTCGGCAGATGACAAAAACCTTCGTAACTTAGAATACAGTTTCTTTAAATCCGGAGAAGTGTACCTTTGGCGTCAGGTCGAAGAAATATTGTGATATAATAACTGAAAAAGGAATAGAAGTTGATCCTGATCGGTTGAAATCTTTGATAACGATGACCGTTCATTGGTCAATTAAATAATTACAAATTATGACGTGAAGGTTAGTAGTTCTAAATAGATCCATATCCAGATCTTTAGATAAATGTACACCATTCTTTTAGGTGTTGAGAGAGTCAAACGATTTTTTGTGGACACCAGAATATGAAGTAGCATTCTCAACAATTAAAGAACATTTGTCATGCCCATAATTTTTTTCTAAGCCTCTAATAGGAGAGCAGTTATTTTCGTATATTGTCGTTTAAGATTATGATGTTAGTGTTGTGTTGGTAAGAGAGGTAGATGGATATCTATGACCGGTATAATATATGAGCACAAGTTTATTTGTATCCGAAAAAATATATTTGAAGCTAGAGAAGTTAACTTTGGCTTAAGTTGTAGCTATCAGAAAGATGTGCCCTTACGTTCAGGCTTATTCGATTATTGCAAGAACTTCGTTTCCCTTGAAAAATTTACTACAAAGACCAGATGTTTCTGGAATAATGACTAAGTGCTTTGTGTAATTATGGGACTATGACATTGAAGTTACTCCTCGAACGACTATCAATGACCAAACTTTAGCATATTTTCTTATTGAATTCCAGTCGATCTGCTCTGACGAGGAGGGAAATGATGCAATATGTTATCAATTGTTGATGAGTGGGTAGTTCGAGTTGGTCGAGGCTCTAGTGTTTTGGGATCAAGTGCAAGATTCCAGTTTATTGCTTCGGTGTGGATTTAGTGCGTTAAATTATGAAGAAAAATATGAGGCAACCTTAGTTGCATTAAGGCTTTCAAATATTTGTGGAGCTAAGAAAGTTTGTTTACAAACAGATTTCCAACTTGTAGAAAATCACATGTTACGAATATCTTAGGATAATAAAGATCAACTTATCAAGTATATATGAGAATTGTGAAGGTTAGGTATCTTATTTGATGAAATGACTATTGAACACATTAAATGAGAGAAAAACATATTGCAAATTCTTTGGAAACTATTTTTTTCGAGAGAAGTATCCCTGGATTTAACTAAAAGAGATTCCATCCATTCTGATGAAATCCGAGCAATGAAAATATTTCAAGGAAGTATTTGTGATTAGCGAGAGAGATCAAATAGATTGGAGATTCGATCTAATAGAGTTTTTACTTAAAGGAACATTTCCTATTGATAAAATATTAGCTCATAAATTGATATTTAAAGCGCATATGTACAAAATACTAGACTGATTTTTGTATAAAAAAATCTTTGAGTCGACCGTTGTTAAGATGTTTGGGAAAAAATAAATCTCAAATAATTTTGGATGAACTGCATCATGGGGAAAGCTCAGGTCATTGTAGATTCAAGGTTTTAACATGAAGAGTTTTATTGGCATGATATTATTGGCCTTCTATAATGAGTGATGTTAAGAATCTAGTTCGAAGATGTGACACTTGTAAAAAAATTACAAATTCCATTCATAAACTAGATGTGCCTCTAACCTCAATTTCTGAAGCGCTTTCTTTTAACACATTGGTTTTTTATTTGATAGGTCCATTGCATATGGTTTGGGGAGGATAAAAAAAACAATTATAGTGCCAGTGGATTACTTTTCAAAATGGGAAAAAGCCAAACATCTGTCAGGGATAAGGTCTACAAATGTAATCAAATTCATTATGTCTAATATTTATTGTCGATTTGGGCTCGTCGGAAAATTACTACAGATAATGGGCCACAATTTAATAACAGAGAGATGACATGTTTTTGTGATTCAAGAGGAATTACACAGTGTTTTTCAACAACATGTCACCTACAAAAGAAAGGTCAAGTAGATATTACTAATAGAACTATTTCGAATGGTCTTAAGAAAAACTTATCAGGTGCAGCTGGAAAATGGTTTAATAAAAATCAAGAGGTGCTATGGGCCTATAGAATAATACCTCGAGTTGCGACTCAAGAAACCTTTTTTGCTTATATATACGTGATGGATGTGGTAATCTCAGCGGAATCAACACTTCCATCTTACAGGGTACTTAACTATTCCGAGGAAAATCACGAAGAGGCTAGACAAAAGGAGCTTGATTTGATTGAGAAAAAAAGGGTTAGAGCACATTCAAATTTGGTTCATTTTCAAATTTTAATGCGAAGCCGTTATAATTCGAGGGTAAAACAAAAGGACTTCAAAGTATGAAATAATGTTTTGAGAAAGGTCTTTTTACATTCAAACAACAATAGATTGGGCAAGATGGCTACAAATTGGGAAGGACCGTATTAAGTGGTAAAGAAGGTTAAGCTACGGACATATCCCCTCCACGATAAAAAGGGAAAACATTTGCAGCACCTTTGGAATATTAGCCATTTACAATTGTATTTTGAGTAATTCTTTGAGTATGTATGAAAATGTTATTTTCTCACGTGTATATTTAACCGGTGGCATACTTTTTCCTTTCTTGGAGTTACAAATACAATAGTTATTTTTCCCAAAACGTTATGAGTATAATATTTTATTACTAGAAAAAATAAAATCATTCATATATATATATATGAATTTATTTTAACTATCAACTTAAATTATTATTATAAGAAAATAAAAAAATTATTTTGTAAATTAAACAAGGATTGATCACCCTACAGATAATTTACAAGCCAATATAATTCGAAGAGCCAATGTGTGTGGCAATATAATTCTAAGAGCCAATGTTTATGGAAATATACCGAAGAGCCCAAGTGTGAGGCGTTATAATTTGATTAGGTTTTCCCTAAGACAAGTTGAAAAATTGAAATAACACTTAAACAAGCAGTGCTATATGATGAGCACTTAAAAATATAAAACAGTGCTATGTAATGATCATTTACGAACACAAACAGTGTTATGTTATAAGCACTTACAAGTACAAACAATGTCATGAATAAGAACATACAAAATTCAAAGGATAACATGTGATAGTCATCAATACCAAAACAAAAGTTACAAACTCAAAAATACAGTTGATTCCTATTTGTTTTGAGCACTACCAGTCGATATATCTGAGTTTCATTTTGAGGATCTCATGTCACTTTCCGAACGCTCATTATGTGAAAAGGAAGATTTGTCGTCTCCATTTTCTTCGGATTCAGACTCCTCTTATTCACTTGCAACAGTGGTGAATGCATCCTTAGGCTGTCTATTTTTTGGCACTAAGTACTAATAATTTGTCATATTTTCGTTCAGAAATCTAAGTTGGAAGTTAAGGATCATAGAATTTTTTCTTTCTCTTCACGAGTCTTTAAAGCTTTAAGACAATCATTTGAACTAGCATTCACATCAGCCTTTATAACAGCACTTTTCTCTTTCTCGAATTCAGTCTTATACGATTCTAAGTCTTGACATGATCTTGATCTAATTTTACTTTGTGCTTCAAAGTCAGTTGCTCCAATTATTGTTTGTGCTTATACGTCAAATGATCCCATATTTGGATAACCATACTGTCAAACTATGAGTTGTCCTCTTGAAAGGCTTGAAATTTTTAAATCAGATTTTTATGAGAAATCTCAGCTCATTCTTTGTTGTTAGCATCTTGTTTTTTCCACCAAACAACATTTACAATTTTTTCCAATTGACTTCGAGCAGCCTCGGCTTATTCACTCAAGGTTTTGGCAGCATTTCAATGTTTATAAAAGGAAAGAGTAATTTCAGAACCTCTTTAGATGGTTCATCGGAGGGGTATGGAGGAAACACATATTTCCAATATAGAAGCATCGGGAGGAGATTCTATATGACAGGATTAGTGGTGTATTTGATGCAACGTAGGTCGTGTTTCAAGAGATACTAATTGATTCTCTCGATTCTTTTTTCCCACATTCTCCAATGAAGTTTTGACACTCTCATTTGCAATATTAACAATGTGGTGGTCATTTTCCTGAAACTGTGGTACAATGTTCAAGAGGTTATGATCTTCATTTTCTTTTTCATTCCTCTCAACATCCGATGTCGGATTTTGAGAGGAGACATAAAAAACTTCACTTAGAGAAGTTTTAGCATTTATTTTTATAATAATTTTTTTTGAAGCAACTGCCTTTTTTATTTTAGACACTTCCTCTTGGGACTACTCAGCATCACGGGTAATGACTCTTGTACTTTTTAATTCAACTTATTTTTTGGGTTCACCTTTTTTCCCTTTAAAAGACACACCTTGAGGCTTTTTATTCAGAACCTTCTTCAGTTTATGGCTTGGGCCCTATTCTGAGCAGGAAGAATGACAGATGAATCTGTAGCAACTAATCTTTTCACAATATCTTCTGATTCAGGAGGCTCTACATAGTCAAGTGATATCCTCTACAAATGACTTTTCACAAAGTTAAGATGGTTAAAAGCCTTGTGAAATTTATTTGACCACTATTGTATTGCCCATTTACTCAATTCGACGAATGTCTCCTCGGCAGCTGCACAGTGAATTTGATACTGGTTAAAAAATTATGTACAATGAAACTTAAATTAGTAATGATTATAGAAGATGTGAATAATAGAGTTATTCAACTTACTTTAGCTTTTCCATTTTAATACAGTCTTGATAGGTTCTTTGTTTAAATCTTCGCGTCATTCTCCGAGCAGCCAGAAATAAAAAAGAATTTATGCTTCTAATTTTTATCTACCTCGATTGGATCATTGATTATCTCTGACAAGTTTCTGAGGGTCATATAGTAGAATGGGAGAACATGGTTTTTGAGAGACCAATTTTGGCTGTGAAATGTTCGATAGGGAGAGAAATTTTGACGAGTCTTGATGCCATGATACTAGCTAGCAACGTAAACCAGTGGTTTTGACTTTCTTGTCCAGGGCGGAGGTAAGTTATTTCAAAGTAGTCTACAACTATTTGGTCCAGTGGGAACCGGGGGGCCCAATTCAGAAATTTCTGGGTAGACTACCAACTCATTTTGACCACATGAAAGAAAAGTCTCTCCAACAGATGGTAACCGCACAATAACATTTCCTATGTAGAGAAGAATACTCAAATTGATTAAATATTTGTATTCCATATTATTGAGTGCAATAAGATATTCGGGGAGGACATCTTTAAGATTGATACTCAAATTGGTAGCAAGGTCCTCAAGAGTGTAGTAATTTCTTTAGTCGTCTTCTTTTTCTTTGGTTTAATTTGCAACATTATCCTCAGAATTAGAAAGGTGGGTATTATAAGGAAATTAAATCTCTGAATCAGTATGAGTCCTTGATTCGAAGGCAAACACCTCTTTGGATATTTCATCTCGAAGTTGGGGAGGTGCAGTTACAATGGTACCTTGTAATTGGTTATAATAAGGTGATTTTGAAGTAGTAGGAATATGTGGTGGATTGCTGGGTGTATTAGAAGCTATCTTCTGAGAGTTTTTGTAAGGGATCACATGTGACTTCTTGTTTTTCCTAGTCGTTCCCTTTGATGGATGCGGTCTTACATTAGTTTTCGTTTTAAAGTTTAAAGGAATTTAATTTTTTAAAGTGTTGAGATCTTCGGATTCTCCCATAACAATGAATAGACTTTTACGGTGAGGTTTCTCTTTACTTGTTTGAGGCGATCGATAATTCTGTTTTTGTGGCAGGTTTTGCGAACAAGCTGAGGGGGTTTATCGTCAATGATACTGATAGCTTCTCTCAACAACTTTTTGTGCAATGGTAAGCCAATCCTACTATAGGGTATGTTAAACATAAACATAATAATAGTTCGTCAAAAGTAAATTAAACACTATATTCAAGGATATAGTATGGCGGTGATAGTGGAGGAGCAATTGGATCTGTGAACTTTCTCGTTGTGTCTCTAAAATTGAATGTTGGTTGGTGAAATGAGTAATGGAAGCATATTTATAGGAAGAGTTATGAACTAAGTATGCGATTTTTTAGAGAAAAGTTGAAGAAGTTGGCAAACAACTATTGGGTAGATTTTGATTTGAAAAATAATGGGTGATTAGGGAATGCCGTTTGAAATAGGTTACCAGGTGTACCATGTGTCAGAATGAGGCGGTAGACTTACCTAGAATCTTCTGTTAGCTTTTACATTATTCTAATAGATTAAGTTTTACATTACTTACAAATTAGGAGGGGGCTACAAATTAATGATGAAGTGAAATGTAAAAATATATATGTGACCAGTAATTTTCTTAGGTGAAGTAGAACCCACTTCGAAAAAAGTATAACTAACATTGTCTAAATAACATCTTAAACTAATTCTGATGAGGTGCCGCTTAGATAAAGTTTTCTATCCTTTTAGAACAAGAAGATATAGATAGGCTTATACACTACAGTTTTTCGTCCTTCCTGAAGATTGTTTGCAAGGACTATGGGGGTACTGATAAGGATAAAAATAAATGAGAATTAAAAATAATTACTTTATAATTGGTCAAGTGAGTAATTTATAAGTATGAGAGAGATTTGGTGCACAATATAAATATAAATGACTAAGTGTGTAATTTGTGATAAATATGTTTGTACTAATAGTAAGATAGGTGGAATATGCACGTAATAAACCAATTTTGTTACATGTAACTACCTCACTTATAAATATGTGTACTCGTCTTGGAAATGGGATGACTGGACATTTTTGACACATTTTACTTTTGATATATTTTTCTCTCTAATGCTTGATAAACTTTCTCTTCCTAAAACTCTCTGAACAATTTTTTAGACTTTCTCTTTCTCCCCCAAAAATGTTCATACTTATCAAACAATACGTTAGTTCTTGTTAGGGAATTGCTATAAAATTTTGTTTTGTTCGCTAATTGTAGCAAGACTTTACGTTCTTGAGTTAACTTTTAACTTTTGCTTCTCTTACTATAATCTTATCATTTACACATTCTCGCTCTAGACTTACAAATACAATCCATACTCTTATATCGAAAACTCATTACACTTAACATTGGCGACCATAGTGGGAGCTAGCAAGCTACCTAGATTGTGAATCTCAAACCATAAAATATAAAATTTATAGCTAAAACTGTTGCTCATAATGGAACCAGAGAAGACAAGAACTGATGTTGAAGTTCGTGAGGCAATTGAGGCAATTAAATCATATTTTTTCACATGGAAGAAAGTTGAGGTAATAGTCATGTTCTTGACCAACGTGTTCAATCTGATATTGAAAATCGAATGAATTAATTATTAAAAAAATTCATCTAAATGGTGGATACGTTCAAAGAGAGCATCAAATTCAGTCTGGTAGATTGAAAACCGAAGTTCGTCTAGTTAAGGAAAAAATAAGGTGGGATCCAATCTAATGATTCTTATACAGCTCACCGAATTCGAAGTGATCGTAAAAAAATGTATTTTCAGTCAGATAGAGAATACGATTCTTTGTGGGACAAAAAGGATAAACATCGATATATATCATCTAGTGGTAACAAACATTCTAGATCAAATTGTGAGGATAATTTATTTTAACCAAGGGAGGTACCAAAAATTTTGGACAGGGGATGAAAGTCTGTATCGAAATTTACGCAAAGAATATAAATCAAAGAAGCAAAGTAAACCTCGAAATGTGAGGTACAATTTATGGTGTGAGCGGAATACATCCAAGTAATATGTTAACACAAGGGATCAAAACGTGTTTGCAATAATGGGAACTAAGGAAGATGATCAATACATGCAAGGAATAGATTGAAGTAATTCTCATTTATCTGTTGAGATTGTGTAAATACTGCTTTTGAGGTGTTTGATATTTCAAAGGTACAAAAGTTTGATGGAACGAAATATTATGATGACCACATTGAACAGTTCAAGAAATATATGATGGATTTCGAGGATGATGATAGGATGGTTTGCAGAGCATTTTCTCAGACTTTTAAGGGTACTACTTTTAAGTGGTATAATAGATTTATGAGGGATTTATTACCAATTTCAGAATTTTTTACACTGCTTTTCAAAGATAATTGGTAAGAAGCAAGAAAATACGAGCCAATGGCGACATAATTACATAATGTTAACAAGCGATGGGGGAAATGTTAAAAGGCTATACTAGACGGTTCGTTTTAACAAAGACAAAATTGAAAGATTTTTAAGAACTTGTTACTATGGAAACTTTCGGACAACGATTCCTTCTAAGAGATTTTGGAAACTAAGACTACTAGAAGAAGAGCTTTGACATTTGGGATTTGATGGCTCAAGTTGAAGAACAAATTAAATTATATGAGTCAACTAAAGTTCGAAGAGGGACTAGTTGTATTCAAAGAAGTTCGGGGTATTCATTGGTTAGCCAAGGGAATCAAAGTCATACATCAAATTCTCAAGCACCATCTCCTCTGAGGGTGAACAATTATGTACCTCCTCGAACAGAAAGGGTTCCTACTCAAGTAGTTAGCTATCAATTGTAGACTGAGGCCAAATCAGTGGATAAGACCATTATATCTCGCGGAGTTAACTAGCAATATTTTTGTTATTATTAGAAATCTAAAGGTGAGGTGAACTTTAGAAAGTAAGCTCCCATAAACAAGTGAAGGAAAGAGCACAATAATAGGTTTTATAAGTATCACAATGACATTGGACTTGACACGGTAGATTTGTATAGCGTTAAAGAAAGAGATACATATTTTAATAGAGAATGGCAAGTTAGCAGTTTTTGTTAAAGGGCAAAGCAGTGGACAGAAACCTCCAACCACATCAATACAACAGGTTGTTAATACAAATTCAAAGCCAAAGTGATGAGGAACTTCCCATCACCTAATATGACCAAGAAGATATAAAGAAAAGAATGTATATATAATTCCAAACCGAGCAGGCGAGAATACAAGCAGATGATAAAAAAAGGTTAATAAGGAAAAATGGCAAATAACCGAGGCCTCTTGCAGAGCATAGTTATAACCTCGAGGGTCAATTGGGAAACAAAAGGAAGTCAACAAGACAACTAATAAATGAAGGATGACAAAAGTCTTTATTACCAAGTAGAGCTCAACTAAACAGACACCTCGCCGAGCACGCCGAGCAGGAGTCGATTGCAAAGAAACAGTCAACCATCGACTTAGTAAATAAGACCTAGAAAATAGACTAATGTTTCATTGATGGGAAGTGTGGAGCAGAACTACATCGCCAAAATCTAGTTGAGGTGCAAAGAGAAGTTAGCGAGGCAACCGATCAATGAAAATGAAGACGATTTGTTCTATAATAATGAGTGCAGCTAAATAGATGCCTCGATTATGTGACCATAAGGGATTATAAATAATCTCACAGCTCTAAAGAATTGTATCTTTTTCCTATACCAAATTGGGGGCATTCCGATAACTATTAGTAGCTAGAGATATTTGTCCATATTAGCTAGAGCTAGGGCCGTTGATAGTACCACAAGCACCTGAAAATATTGTGAATCGCATCTTGTAGGTAATAATGAACGAGGATACGATGGAGAAGACGTTGATCCAGCAACTTGAACAACAACTTCAGTACCTATAGCAAGAGCATCACTAGGTGGCTTATGAACGCGATACTAGAGAGAAAGATATGCATGCTACTATCATCGGACTGAATTATACAATGAATGCACTCAAGACTAAAGTGCGAGGCACTGGCCATGCCAACCCTCATTCAGGCACGGGGATAGTCGCTCGAATTATGGAGACCGCTCCTCCAAGCACAAAGAGAGAAGAGAAGGAAAAGTTGAAAGTGGAGGGAAAAGACGCTCCAAGGATCATGAACCCTTGCAGGAGGAGGAGCGCCGAGCGACTAAGAAATCAAAGAACTTGAAGTCATCCAGTACAATCAAGTGCGGCCGAAGCTATCGACGTATATACTCAAGGAATCACCATTTGTCGAAAACAATACTTGATGCCCAACTTCGTCAATAGTTTAATCCATTTACGGTGGAGACCTGTGATGCTACGGGAGATCCAAAAAGGCATTTGAAAATATTATGCAATATGATGATAAAATATAATCCATACAATGTTATGCTAGAGTGTTGAGAGCCTTCAGGGAAAGGTTTGTAGGCAACAAAAATCTCAGGCGTGAGTGTAATTCGATCATGGATCTCTACCAGAAAAAGGTGAGTTATTAAAAAGCTATGTCGGGAATTTTGTGCATTGCATGAATGGCTTACCAGAATTGGCGGAAAATATGGTAATCATCTTGTTCAAAAAGGGTCTCCATCGGCGAGGGGAGCTCTACGCAGATTTGGTATGACTCTCGGCCGAAAAAACGAGGGACCTGCTGTCCAGGGTAGACACATTTATACGAGTGGACGAAGCCAGAAAAGGTGTCTACGACCCGAGAGAGGGACAGTCTGGCCGCTAGAGAACAGAAGATGGGCCTTGCATGGATACTTTTTGACTAATTAATCATCCTAATAATCCATCCCGACAATTTACACCCTAGACCAAGTCTATTTATGTAATGTAAGATCGAACAAAGGGGCGGATGAGGTATCATCCCCCAAGAGTAATGAGTGCTACAAGCTATAAGAGGTTCAACAATAATATTTGCTCCTATCACAACGACCATGGCCACCCCACCGACGATGCTGGCAGCTCAAGGAAGAGATCCAGAGATTGATTGATAACAATGGCAAAGTACCTCCCCCGCCTGATCCTGTTGATGATCCCTGAGAGATAGAACACCCACAGGCAGACCAAATTAATTCAATTGAAGAAATAGTGGCAAAGGGTTGTACTCTACAAATAGGTAAGAATTTAGATACCATTTTTAAACAATTATTGCTTGACTTGCTAGGTAGAAACTTGGATATTTTTTCCTAGGATGCTCGTGATGTTTCTGGGGTAGACCCATCTATCATTCGTCATGAGTTAGCAGTAAAGCCATATGCCAAGCCTGTGTGGCAGTAGCAACACTCATTTTCCCTCCAGAAATAGGAGGCTATTGGCACCGATGTAGATACGTTATTGAGGCTCTGGCATATTAGGTGAGCTAGGCATCCAGTGTGGATAACAAACCCGGTGCTGGTGAAAAAGAAGGGAGGCCAATGGCGAATATGCGTTGAAAACTTTGATTTAAATCAAACTTTTCCAAAAGACGCGTTTCTTCTGCCTTGTATTGACTAGTTGGTGGATTCGGCCTCGGGTTGTGAATATATTTATTTTATCACCCGCTTTAAACTCTCGCATTTTCACCCTCGAATGTATCTATTCCTCATAAGAGTTTGATAATGCATTACGTTTAAAGGAGCTCGAACTCTTTTCTCATCAATCAAATCTAAATTTGCTCTTTTAGCTTCATCATTAGATGTTCCAGAATATTGAGCTATTCTAAAAGATGATATCGTAGATTCCACAAGGCTAACAGCATCCATTCCACATGCCAGGGCAAAAGGAGTTTCTTTTGTACTTTCTTGTGAGTTTTCTGATAAGCCTAAAGTATCTCTTGCAAATAATTCGGCCACTTTCCCATTGTCCCTGTCAAATTTTTCTTCAACCCATCTAAAATAGTTCTATTAGTGACCTCGACGTGTCCATTGGCTTGAGGATGAAAAAGTTTTGAAAAACATTGTTGAAATCCTTTCGATGCGCAAAACGTAGTCATTTCTTTGTTATTAAACCGAGGGACATTATCCGTAGTAATTCTCCGAGGTACTCTAAAGTGACAACAAATACTCTTTACAATGAATTTGATTACATCTTTTGCTTTCGTTCGAGATAGTGGTTCTGCTTCAGACCATTTTTAAAAATAATCCACTGCTACAATTATCATTTTTCGTCCCCCAGATGCCATCGACAAAGGCCCACCAAAAGTAATCTCCCATCTATCGAATGGTATGGCCTCAGTTATAGACATAAGTGGAACTGTCGGCCTGTGTATAGAATTAGCAAACCTTTGACAAGTATCACAGCTTCGAACCAAATTTTTGGCATCATTCATGATTGTAGGCCAATAAAATCGTGCAAGTAAAACTCGAAGAGATAAATCTTTAAACCCGCAATAAGGTTACCCTTCTCCATTATGAAACTCTGATAATACCTTCTGTGATTTTTTCGTGTCGAGACATCGTAGTAATCCCCTACTTAATGCCTTCTTATAAAAAATTCCATCTAAAACTGTGTATCCAAAGGCTTTACCTCTCAATGTTTTGGCCAACTTCGTATCATCCGGTAATGTTCCTTAAGTCAAAAAAATTAAGAATATTCGTTCGCGAATCTCCTCAGACTGCATCGGAGGTGACGAAGACTTCCTATATACATTCTCATTGATTTGACTAAGTCAAAATAAAGAGATTTTCTTGTAACAAAATCCTAGGATATTCCTCCTTGTAAGAAATATTTGCTAAAGAATTAGCCTCCATGTTACTTCCTCGACTAATGTATTTAACAATAATATGATCGAATAGTAACATTAAGCTTTGGAGCTCCCGAAGATATAACATTAATCGATCTTTTCTTGCCTTGGAAAATCCAAATACTTGATTTGCTACTAACTGAGAATCCGTTTCTAAGCGCAATGAAGTTGTTCAATATGTTTTTGCCAACCTCAAACCCGCCAAAGCAGCTTTGTATTCAGCTTCATTATTCGAAGCGTGAAAATTAAATCTGATGGACTGAAGCATAGTTTCTCCAGATGGAGCAATTAACTAAACTTCAGCACTGCATCCCGAGATACTAGATCCTCTATCTATTCGAACGATCCACCTCGAACTCATTGGTGCAACCTCCTTACTTTCTTCTATATCCGATCTGCTCGAATGAAACTCAACAAAAACGTCTGCCAACGCTTGAGCTTTGAGTGCAGTTCAAGGTGTGAACAAAATATCATAATCTCCTAACTCCAGTGACCACTTGGTCATCCTACCCGAAATATCATGCCATTGCAAAACATTTTTTTAAAGGGAATGAAGTTCAGACTTCGATAGTATGAGCTTGGAAATAGGGGCGCATTTTCCTAGCAGCAATCACCAATGCTAATGTTAATTTCTCCAACTTCCAATACATCTTCTCTGTGGCCACTACACTTTTGCTGATATAGTACACTTGCTTCGAAATTCCTAAATCTTCACTTATCAGCACCGCCCTTAGTGCAAAATTTGATACCGTAATGTACAAAAAGAGATTTTCTCCACTTTAACGTTTTGACAAAATCTCTGGTGATGATAACAAGTTTTTTATGCTTGTAAATGCTGCCTCACGCTTCGATATCCATTCAAATCTATTTGGTCCTCACAAAACTTGAAAGAAAGGAAAACATTTATCGGAAAATCTAGAAATAAATCTATTGAGTGCTGTTAACTGTTATTAGAGCTTTCAAATGTTCTTGGTCATCTTCTATTCCTCTTTGACTGATAACATAACCCAAGAACTTCCCTGATCGAACTCTGAAGGGTCGCTTTTCAAGATTAAGCTTTAGTCAGATTGCCCTTAAATTCAAAAATATTTCCTCTAAACCCTCCAGATGCGCATCATCACTTAAGATTTTACCATGATATCATCAATATATACCTCCATATTTCATCCGATCTGAGTGGAAAAAGCTTTATTCATCAACCTTTAATAAGTGGCTCCAGTGTTTTTTAATCCAATGGGCATAACCTTAAACAATGCAACCCTCTATCAGTTATGAAGGTCGTAAATTCTTGGTCATTTGGATCCATCTGAATCTGATTGTATCCTGCAAAAGCATCCATAAAGGTTAGTATTTTATTTCCAGAGGTGGAATCAATCAGTTGATCTATTCGAGGAACATAAAATGGATCTTTATAGCAGACACAAATCAAGTCTGTAAAATCCACACGCATTATCCACTTCCCATTCTTCTTTCGACCACTACTGGATTTGCCATCCATAAAGGATACTATGACTCCCGTATATGTTTGACCTTTGATAACCGATCCACTTCAAAAACTATTGCTTCCGCATTTTCCGATGAGAATGCCCTTCTTTTTTGAATTACTAGTTTTTCCTTCGGATCAATAGCTAAACTATGACGAATTACCTCGATCGGCAACCATGTCACATCCTCCGTTTTCCAAGGGAAAACCTCCAAGATAAAAGAAAAAAATTCTAGAAGTTGTTGACGTATAATTGGGGTCAATAAGGTTCTGATTCGAAATAGCCTTCCTTCCAAAAAAAGTATACTCCTCTGTTTCTTCACTTACTGTTAAAAAACTTGGGGTTTCCTTTGGATCGTGAACTCTTTCTTCAAAATCAGAGGTTAACCCCTCTGTCTGTTATTCATTTATCAAGTCTCCACTGCTAGATCCCCAAATCTGAAGTGCTAATTTCTGGTCGCTTCGACAACCCCGATACGACCCGCCACCACATGTTTAAAATATTAGTGTACCGTTGACACAACCCCACACATTCTACAAAGCCAAGACCTTCCAAAAATAGGGTTGTAGCTCGTGGGAGAGTCCACCTCCATAACAAGCACTCGGACCTTCTTCTTCAAAGGTCCATTTCCCAAGCTCACTCCCCCTTCGAATTCTGGAATCACCCGAGCTGTCACACCTGTAAATCTTATGATTGTACGCTCTGTTTGAGAAATTCGAGGAGAATTTCACATCATGTCATAAGTCGTTTTGAAGAGGACGTTTGCAGAAATGTCGGTGTCGATAAGAACACGTCGAATTTCAATACCAACCACTTATGCACCAATAACTATCGCATCTTCATGCGGCCCTGTCGTGCGCTGCAAATCATTCTCATCGAATAAGATGAAAGGAATGGTCTTTTTTCTGTATAAGTGAGTAGACATTTTTCCTTCAATTTGAGTCATCAAATTGACAGCATGCCTCTTCCTCGAATTATCAGTGTTGCTAGCCACTGAATCACCTCTGAAAATGGCTAATGGTTCAAAAAATTCACATAAGTCTCGCACACACCCTTTCTTTATCGGCTCTTCAACAACCATCAAAATTAATATGTTCAGATCCTTATCCATATATACTAAAGGGGCGTCGAATTCTTCAGCATTCGAATCTAAAATCATTAAATTCTCAGGTGGTGCAGTTGGGTAAGCCGGCCGTGAAGTTGATACCAGAGTTTTTGACCCGCTCCCTTGTGACTTCACATAAGTTAAGAGCTTCATATTTTCAATCAAGATTTGAACTTCTTTTTTCAATGCGATGCAATCATTAGTATCATGCCCGATGTCCTCATGATACCTGCAATATTTGTTATTCTACTCCTCCCTTGGAGTTGGCTTCCTAAAATTCCCAAAGCTCTTGTTCTTGTCGAAAATTACAGCCATACTTTCTGTCAATTCTGCATAGTACTCTGTCCTAATCCACTGATTCAGCCTCGGTCTGTTGTAATTGTAGGATAGAGCATGATTTGAATATCCACGAGTTCGAGATGGGAAATTATTATTCCTCGAATGTGACTGCTGATTGCCATTCGAGGGTTTCCCTTGGTTATTGGCGACCTAAACCAAATTCTTTGGAATATTAACTGGTCTTCCTTAGACCCTGGTTGATTCTTCAACCTTGATCTGGTCTTCTACATGAGCCATCAATTCTCCAAAGGTTAGAGCTCTCATCTTCGTCGTTTCATTAGCAAGATCCCCTGGCAACAAACTATGGCGAAAAGCTGTCATTACCACACCTTTTTCGCAACTATCAAAACTTTCCTTAGTCAGAACAAACTTCTTTGTGTAATCCCTTAATTTTTCGCCATTCGCTTGTTTACACTCGATAATTGTATATCCATTCGCTCTCATCTCCTTACTTCCAACAAACTGCCTTCGCAAAGCAGTATAGAAATCCCTAAAATTTGAAATGGATCCCCTTGGAATCCGGTTGTACCATTTTAATGTTGTTCTTTTGAAAGTTTGTGAAAACGCACGACACACGAGCTAGTCATCATCTTTGAAATTCATCATGTAATTCATCATGTAATTCTTAAACTGTCGATGTGGCATTTGAATCTTAGCTATACACCAGCTAGTCATCAACTTTTCAACCTTAGCTATATCAAAACGCTTCGGAAGCTTTATTGATTGAATTTCACTTGTCAACAGAGAGTTGCTCCAATCGACACCTTGCACATACTGATCCTCAGTCCCCATGACTGCATACAAATTTCGATCGATCTCAGCATATTGATTCGATGTGTTCCTCTCACACCAAGTGGATTCCCTCAGGCAACGAGGAATGTTGTCCCTCTTAGATTTATGTTCCTTCTTATGCTTTTTTGGTTGTCCCATTTCTGGTTCCTCACTAGAAGAACTCTTATACCTCCTAAAGCCTCAAGCAGAACTTTCAACCTCTTCGTCACTAGAGGCAACATATTTCTCTTTATCTTTTTTCTCATTTCGAGAAGAATAACGCTCTTTTAGAGCTTTGAAACGCGCTTTCTTCTGCTTATTTCTAATGTGCCGATCAGTATAAGATTGATCGGATTGATTTCACATCTCAGTTTTCTCGTTTACTTGTCTCACCTCGGATTGAAGCTTCGATGAGTGAATTTCCTGCTCTCTTTTTCGTACTTTTCGTTCAGCGCATTTATTTTATCCAGGAGTTGGTTCATGCGCATTTCGATATCTGATTGTGTTTGGATCGGAACAGATTCGTCTGGTCTGTTTTCATCATTTTGTAAATCGTCTCTTAGTGTTTCCATCGCTGATCGAATTGATGGATTCTTTTCAGGATTCATTGTAAGAATTGAAATGAGAAAGTAAGAAGATCAATAGAATTCAAACAAGAAAGTAAGACATTGATATTAGTTTGTCCCCAGTGGATTCGCCAATTCGGTGAGTTGAATTGTTAGAAGTTTCCTTAGAAAAGTATAATACGTGCGTTTTGGTGAGAGAAAGAGTTTAGAGAGAGAGAAGTCAAAGCACAAAGGAGTTAGATAAAAAAATGTTCAACCCTTTTATTAGTTCAGCCTTTGACTTTATATAGAGGCGTTGGACTTAGCTCAAAACTAAAAACGGTTACATAAAATGATAAATTACCCTTAGTCCTTAATAGAAATACATAATCAAAATTGTTCCATTAAACTTTTATTATTTATACTTTAGTCCCTGAACTTCTACTTCCTTATCAGAATTAACATTAACAAGTCGACTAGATGAATCGACCTTGTACAAGATTCACATTTAACGGCACTCATAATGCTCACCATTTTTCGGAATTTTGTTAAAGTTAACAACACGTGGATGGTTTCAAATTCACACGTGAGATTTGACGGTTCTGACACCCATCCGTTTTAGAAAAATGGCGCTTCGGTTTCGATGATACGTGCTTAAGGCTTAATGTCTCTAACATTTTATTATCACATCACACGTGGGTATTTTATGAATTTCTAACTTTCTCTTCTATTATTTGTAATCTCACTTCAGTTACTTTCTAGTGTTTCTTCATTTGTTGCTCTTTCAATACTATTTCTCTTGTGATTTTTCTCATTTTCAAACTCCAACACACGTATGTTGATGTTATTCGTTAAATCTTGTTGCTTGTTTTGGGGAAAATCCCCCAGTTTTAGGATAAGTAATAAACCCTTTTGATACCAAATCGAAAACTATATACACTGGGTGTGATATCCTTCCAAAGTTGCATACCCCTATAATTGTTCTTATTCATTATATTGGCTCATTTCAGTCAACAATTAGATACTATGGCACCAAAAAAGGCAACGAATAAGAAATTGGTGAAAACTATAGGTC
The DNA here is from genome assembly GCA_036936605.1 of Limnanthes douglasii subsp. nivea. Classification (NCBI taxonomy): domain Eukaryota; kingdom Viridiplantae; phylum Streptophyta; class Magnoliopsida; order Brassicales; family Limnanthaceae; genus Limnanthes; species Limnanthes douglasii. Next base: position 132,057,373 of record JAUPFV010000005.1, on the reverse strand, counting down.
GGAATCTGAAGACCCAACCTTTTTAGGAAGCTATTTTTGTCGATCCCATAAATATGGATATCTAGATGATAGCGGGTTACTAAGATTTAGAGCCAGGTATGGAATTCTAGAGGATGTTATAGTGAACGTGCCATCAGTTGGTGAACATCTTTATCAGGCCCAAGAGCATAAAACCTACCTATTCACAACTATCTTTGATTGGGGCTTTGATTGCCCTTGCCTTCGTTAATTCGAGAATTTTTTAGCGTCATATGTATATGCCCAATTAGCTGGAAATGGGTGGATGATGCTTCCTAGTTTAGTGTTGAGCTCGCGTTTGTTAGGGATTAAGGTCTGATTGGACAATTTTCTCTTAGATGTTGACGTAGTAAAACTTGTCATGTCTATTTTCTTCTATATCGAGTTAAGCGAGATGATGGAGGTTGTTAAACTCCCTTCATCGGATAAAAACTGGAAAAACTCATTTGTGTTCGTGTCGGGCAATTGGGATCATGGGAAACCAAAAATAGATCTCCAGTTAGAGAGAAAGTGGAAAGTAGAGTGTAAGCATCGTTAATTTATCTGATTAACCAGTCGATCTCGATTTTAATTTTTCATGACTTGTTTATTTAGGTGAAGGGACTCATCAGGACTAGTGTAAGGAAGAATTAATGGAAGGATACAAGAATCATTTAGTTCAAGTTGGAAACCTTACGAGCTCGACTTGGTTTCAAGAACCAACTTTTCTATTTACTCAGGAGAATTAGCTGAAAGCTGGTTTGTGGCCAATGCCAAAATGGAAAATTTAAAAGGACGGGGAAGTGACCATGGAAGATGATGGTTAAGTGGCATCGGTGGAGCATATAAGAGAGTTGACGAAAAAAAGATACCATGAAAGAAATAATACATGGGTTTGATTAGCAATGACTCATACCTGAAGGAACAAAGAGGAAGAAGGCTCTACATCAGTATCCTGTCAGAATGAAGGAGGAGGAGATGTACTAGCAATTTAACGGGCTGATGAAGTAGATCAGCAGAAAGATTGTGATGCCTCTGTTGGGGGTGATATAGTGGAAAACCAAACGCGGTGTGTCCGCGAAGATGAAGAAGAATCGGATGAGTTAGTGATACCCGTACAAAACAATAATGCGGGTGATAGTTGATGTTATTCCTCTTGCAACAAGGAATTTGCAGCTGGTAAAAGAGGATAGCGGAGATGGTGTTGCAATACTATAAAAGTGTTGATCAGACAGTGCATCCAACAACTAACCACGACCGGGGGGGAGCACCTGAGGTAGTTATTCTAGATGGAAACCAAGCTAATGATCAGATGGGTCGAGTAGAAGATAGTGATGATGATTCTAGAGAACAAAGGAAACGAATTCCATAGGAGATATCGCACAGAATGAAGGAGTTTGTGAACTCATCAGGTGTTCGTCCTTCAACCTCATTAGCGCATGGGGTAGCCATGGGACCCTCAACTTCCAACATCGTTAGATCAGAGCAGATTCCAACTGGAAATATAGGGGTCGGGTCCAGCAAAAGGAAAGTACCTGTGGGGGAGCTACCACCAACCGGGGTCATTATGTTTCATCCCTAGATGCTAATGTTCGAACAACTCAAACAATGTCCCAAATTGTTATACTACGATAGCATGCCAATGAGTGACATCCTGCAAAGGCAAGTAGAGTTGGAGATTGAGGTAATACATCACATTTATAAATATAAAATACATTAATCGATCATGAATTAGTCTGATGTGGTTTGCAGATGCATCATAATTCAGTCGTGATGTCCAATCGCCGGATGTCCAATTCTGACTTAGAGGTCATGGAGAAGTGGAAACAGGAGCCTATGTTGTTCGGCTCGGCTAAGAGTTTAATTGTCGAGCTCATTTGATTTAAGTATGCCTATGGATCTGCCAAGGTGGCGAAAGATAAAGTGAATGAAGTGAGTGAAGAATTTCGGGTAGAAATTGTTGCTTTGAAAGATTCACTAGCAGCGAGCGAGGACAGATGTAAGGAATTGTTGTCTAGTAATTCTACTCTTCTTTCCTAGAATAACGAGCTGACCAAAAGAAACAATGATCTAATGTCACAAATTGTCACTTTTCTCTCACAGAACATGACCCAATCACAAAGAATGGAGGATCAAGCTGAGCGTCTCGCTGCATTGATATTGGTGGATGGAGACCTGAAGACTAAGGTAGATGATGCAAAAAATGAGATAGATGTCGAACGTGGATGTGGAAAGAAGAAGCTAAAGGCTTCTTTAGATAAGAGGGAAACGCAGGTGATGGGGGTTGCCATGGATATGATGGAAAAAAACAGAGAGAGATCGTGGCAGAGTTGTTGTCGCTGAACCCAGGACTGGATCTAGGATCGTTGAGTCATTTGGTGACAGTGCCCGTCCCTCCAAGCTCAGTTACCCCTCTAAATACTGATCCAATTATTGAACAAGAAGCCAGGCGTAACATTGGTGGCAAAATATGAGAGGTTGGAACCGATGTGGTTTTTGTCGAGACCATTCATGGCGATCCTCCTACTGCCACCGGCTAATGAATTATTAATCTTACTGAATATTCTTGTTTTGTGAACCTTATGTTGTAGACTCAAATTTTGTATGTTTCCTTGACTACCTTTTGATACAATTTTATGAATTGGTACATCATGATATATAGCGGTTTGCCTTGAATGGGCGTATGTCATTCGGCAATATGGTTATGTAGCTTCCTTAGTGTTATTTGCACATGTGTTTATTAAATACCTTACATATTTGAGCTAATCCTTACAAGGTCGAGCTCAGTAGGGCTAATTGTGTAGCTTAGGACTTGACTTACCCTTTTAGCTAAGTCACGACAAGGTTATAGAACCTTATTATGTGGTCTATTATAAACTTGGTTTATAACCGGTTTGCTTATATACCATGTGTAAGGTACCAGGCTCAGTGTGGCCTTTACGTAGCCCATAGACGTGACCAATTATCTTGGTCGTGCTTATAAGCACTTTGTGTGGATTCAGTATTGTCCATTATGTATCCTGTATGCGTGGTTATTGACCCAATCACTATTGTAAGGATGGAGAAAATTTACTAAACACATGGAATGACGAAAGCGATAAATTATATTCATAAGATGAATAATAGTTTGGATGCCTCATTAAAAAAACTCTCTCCCGCCATCCGGGTGGAAAAAGAGCTCATCCTTTATAATTATAAAGATTGGTGATACAATTTTAAATGATTTACATTCCATGGGTACTTCAGAGCACAGCCCTCTCCATCTGTTAACCGATAGGCTTGATTATAGCCTTTAGAAATAACGGTGCAGGGTTCGCCCTAGTTAGGACCTAACTTGACAGCTGCTATGTTGTCGACTTGGAAACTACGTGGCTTTAACCGAGCGTTAAATAATCCGCACATCAAGTGCCTATAATATTAAGCTCGAACGAGTGCTTGGTCGCGACGCTCTTCGATAAGGTCAATGCTCTCTACCCCGCTGATCAAATTAGGTTCTTCCTCATAACTCGCGATCTAATGGCTCGACACAATTATTTATGCTGGAACGACTACTTTACTTTCATAAACGAGGGCAAAAAGGGTGTCTTCAGTTTTAGTTCGAGGAGTAGTTCGTTATGCCCAAAGGACCGCCGCTAATTTGTCGTGCCATTTTCCTTTGGCTCCTTCAAGTTTTATTTATTCCCTCCAAGATTATTATGTTGGTTACTTCCACTTGCCCATTTTATTAAGGATAATATGGTGTGGAGAAATGTTTCTCGACCCCATATCGCTTACAAAAAAAGTCGTCACCACTGAATTTTAAAATGGAGGGCCATTATCTATCATCAAAACACGTGGTATGCCAAACCTAGCAAGTATCTGATTGTGGATAAAGCTGCATACCTCCTGGGCTCCGATTCTAAAGATCATTTTCGCCTCCACCCATTTTGTGAAATAGTCCACTGGCACAATTAGGAATGGTATTTTGTCAGTTTCCATAGGAAGTGGCCTGAGGAGGTGGATACCCCACTTATCAAAAGGACAGGGCACGAGGATAATTTGCATAGGCTCGCTCGATAAGTGTCCAATATTGGCGAACTGATGGCATTGATGACATTGCTGGACCAATCGTTTCGCATCGTCTACCAACTTTGGCCAATAATATTCGACCAAAAAGAAACGTAGAATCATGCTGTGATACCCATAATGTGCTCCCGCTTCTCCTGCGTGTAAGGCGTGCAACACTGAGGAAGCTTATACTCTATCAAGGGAGCGTAGCAAAGGCCAAGTAGCACTTTTCTTGTACAAAATGTTATCTAACACACAATATTTATCCACTCTTTGTTGTTAGGATTGAGTGGTGTTTTTATCAGTTGGAAAAACGGCGGAGCTCAGATACAATAAGTAAGACTGCCTCCAATCTTTAGAGCTGTCAATTTCTTAGACAATTTCATTCGTGTTGATGAGATTTATTGTTAGTAATTATTGAGTAATGACCAGCTAATTCTCCCCTGAGGATGCAGTCTTTGCGATCGTGTCTGTAACGGATTTTTCCATCCGTAGGACTTGTTCCTATGATACCTTCACAAATTTAGACTTGCACTGCTTCAGTATTGTAAAATAGCTCTGTATTCCATCTTTTTTGGCAGCATAGGTGCTCTTGGCTTGGTTGACTACTAACTGTGAGTCCGAATGAACTCTTAGTACTCGAGCTCCACATATAAGAGCTAATTTCATGCCACAAAGAACTGTCTTGTATTCTACTCTGTTGTTCGTAACTCGGAAGCTAAATCTAATGGTATACTTAATTTCCTCACCTGATGGGTAAGAGAAGTACGACCCTACACCACCACCATATATGGTAGATGCTCCATCAGCTTGAACTATCCATTCGACATGCTCGGCATCATCATCTTCCCCTTCAAGACGGGATACTGTTCAGGAAGAGGAGAATTTGACTAGCAAATCTGCTATGACTTGTCCCTTCATAACAGTGTGTAGCGCTAACTGTATGTTATATTCTTCAACTTTAATGTTGCACTTAGTTCACAGAACCGATGTGTTAGGTTTTTGTAGCACAACTTTAAGAGGGAAATTTGTTCGCACACAAATTGAATGCCCTTGGAAGTAAAGGCGCATTTTTCAAGCAACTGTAACCAATCCAGACGCAATTGTTTCAAGGTTAAGTTACCTTGTTTCAGCATCGACCATTGTTTTTCTCGAGTAGTAAATAGGTCGTTGTATATCATGTTTGGTTCACGTATGAGAACTGCACTAACCGAAAAGGGGGAAATTGACAAATACAGGAATAATAATTTGCCACTTAAAGGTGCGGATAGGATCTCTGGCGAGGTAAGGTGACGTTTCAACTCATTGAATGCATTGTCACATTCCTCTGTCTATTTGAAATTCTTCACTCCCCATAGATTCTCAAAGAATGGGTGACTTTTATTTGAGGATCGAGAGATAAAGCATGATAATGCGGCGAGCCGCCCTGTAAGGCATTACACTGCTTTAACTGTTTGTGGGGGGTCGTATTTGTATAATTGCGTTGAGCTGGACGAGGACGACGTTGATACCTTTTTGGCTAACCACGTAACCTAGAAATTTACCCCTGCTTACTGGAAAAGAACATTTGATCGGGTTGAATTTGAAATAAAACTTGCAAAGTAAGTCGAACACAATTTGGAGCACCTCTAGTTGTTTTCCCATCTCTGCATTTTCACAATCATGTCATCAATATACACATCCACGTACTTGCCAAAATGGTCGCTAACAATGTAGATAATTAATCGTTGTATGTAGATCTAGCGTTCTTCAAACGACATTACCATGTAACAATATAGGTCGCGCTCGGTTTGGAAGGCAGTATGCTCCTTGTCAGATGGGTTGAGGCGTAATTGATTTTACCCCGAGTACGCATCCATAAATGACAGGTACTCCCATCTTGATGTGGAATTGACGAGCTGGTCAATTCGATGGAGTGAAAAAGCATCCTTGGGGTATGCTTGGTTGAGGTCGGTGAAGTCAACGCACATGCGCCATTACCCTCATTTATTCTTAACTATGACCAGATTTGCCACCTAAACCGGATACCTCACCTGTCTGATGTGTTCTAAGCGAGATAACTTGGTTACTTCGGCCAGTATAGATTTCTGCTTCTCGGTGGAAAAAGATCATCACTTTTGCCACACCGGTTTAGCGAGAGTAAATTTCCAACTCATAACATATAACCGAAGGGTCAACACCTGAAACGTCACTTTCCTCCCACACAAATACATCCAAAATTTTTGCTAGTAACTCAATCAAATATTTCTTAAAAATAAAGGTTAGCTTATTACCCAAGCGTAGCATGCGCCCCTCTAAAATTATCTCCCCCACTGACTCTAAAAGGCTTTCTTCAAGATGCTCTACTTCGCGTGGGTCATCTAAAAGTACATAGGGTCGCCTCCATTCTATGCAACCAAGACCGACCTATTATCGTAGGGTACGGGTTAGGCGAATCTGAGATCATAAACAATATTTTTGTTCACACTTAGTGACTCTATAGCCGACCTTAACGATCAAGTTTACTTCCCCGACGCACTGAGATGTCTTGCCTTCGTACCAACCAAGGTTCGTTAAGTGGGCTTGTACGGTGGGACCTTGTGCATCAGATCATAACTCTCCTTGCAAATGATGTTAGTTGAGCTGCCTCCATCTACTAGTATATGGGTCACCATAACGCTTCCAATGTTCATGTGTATTGTTAACACATCTTTGTGAGACGTGATTACACCCCTTAGGTCATCATTGAATGTTGAATCTGCCACAGGGTCTTGATAATTTTGGTAGAATGTGGTATCGACTTCGTACACATTCAAATCAGCTCGCGCCCTTTTACCAGATGTCGTTTATTGTGAGACAACTGAGTCACCCCTAGCGATGGTGAAAAGGGATGGGCCACTAATCTGCCATGCTGAAACGACATTATTGACAAATTTAGATCCTTCTCCAATCATAGAGGTGGCTGACGATGTGTTATCATTGTTGATTACAGTGCAGCGTCCCCCTGCAACGGTGAGTAACCAATATTGCTTGCATGTCTCAGCTTGCTCATCATTTCCTAGTTTTTCTTTGATAGCAGGGCGCGCATCATCCCACCGATCAGGCTGTTGATGTTGATCATGTTTTTTAATTAATTATACCAACTCGTCATTGTCTATAAGTTGTTGGATCTTCTCCCGAAGCTTCCAACATTCACTAGTTGGGTGTTCGTGGTCATTGCGGTAAGAACAAAAATATCGATATTGAATGAGTCATCGGTGTGAATTGCTTGGATGGATTCTTGTAGTATTGAGGTCTTTGACCAGTGTCATGCCAAGAGGACTCCTCAACCTTCTTTCGCTCGGGAAACCCACCCTTAGATTCTGAGTCGTGTCTGTCAGGTGAATCCCCCTTACGAGCCTTGTCCACCCTGATGAATGTGTCTGCATGAGCGAGAAGGTCTCTCATCATTTTGTTGGGAATTTGATCAGGTTAGTGTATAGTTTCCCTCGATGATCGAGACCTCGTTTAAGAGAGGCCACCGGCATAATCTCCTCTAAATCTGGGAGAGCATTCATAGCATGAACAAAGAGTCTGATATAACTTTTAAGTGACTCACCTCTTCTCTGGTAGAGATGCATGATTGAGTATTGATCGCGCCTAAGATCCTTATTGGCTAAAAATATTTCCTTGGCGGTCTTCCATAGACCGGAAAAATCGCGAATGAATCTTTTAGGTAGGCTGTTGAACCAGTCCATCGCGTTCCATTTGAGTATCATGGAAAGGGCTCTTCATAGCATAGCATCATCCAGATTGAACGCCATCATCATTTTACGGAACTGTTCGAGGGGCCTTTCCGGAAGGGGTAGATTACCTTAGAAACTGTGTTTTAATGATCTTTTCCAAAAAGAGAGACTCTTTGAGGATATAGCTGGACATTTCGGGTCTCACCTGGTTGTAATAGACGTTCTCATTCTCTCGTGCTTTTTTCGACGTAGTAGGGCGTCCTACCTGAGTAGGCTCTTCTTCCTTCTCCTCCACAACATAAAAGGTTTAGCATGGCTCTGATTACTTACCAGATACCAAGTTCATTAGATCTCAACGGGTCAAGGAATATTGAGCTCATGTCGCAGAAGTTATTGTCTAGCATGGTCAAGTGGGTAACATGGTGGTTGGACAGTTAAGGTTAAGGTTCGTGATCAGGCAAGTCCATATCGATCAAGAGTCATTGGAAGTTTACGGGGTGTTAGATTCACCTCAACGTTATCGTGGTACGTCAGCTCCACACACTCATGGAAAAAAGAATACAAAGTTAGAAATTTGGATCATCGTGAACAACACTATATTTTTTCTTCATCCAGTGGTATATCAACTGAACTTAGTTTGGATACTAATTACATTAAGCCTATGAGACATAAATATTGTTTTTATAAACACCATGGTCGATAACATGAAAGAAACCACATTCGTAAGACACCAATCAGGATATTTGAGGATGAATATTTGCATGGTCTGAATCTAACATTGTTTCCTTAAGTTCAATCTCCGGCTCCGATTCACTTTCAAAATATTTCTTCACCATAAGTAAGAACATCCTTTTCTACCGTACTAGCAGCAACATTTTCTGATATTGTTTCAGCGCGCACGCGATCGTTAACCAGGATTGGGACATATGAACAACCGAGTTATTATCCAAATCATTATCACTTGAATCCTAACAATATTTGATGGAGAGCTACCAATTAGATTCAATAAGTATAAGATAGAAAAGTATGACGGGTCCAATCACCCCGATCAACATATTGACCATTTTCGAGATACAATGCTTAGTTTTAATGAGGGCGTTTGATTATTATGCATGGATTTCTCTATAGATTTTAAAAGGAATGCAATGAGTTGGTTTAACTAGTTTCATAATTCCTCCATTCGGAGTTACGGCACCTTGCCATTAATATTTCAAACCAGCTTGTAGAAAATAAGTCATAAATAACGATTATATAAGGTACTGTAAATAAGATTCAGGTGAGAGCCTTACGAGATTAAACATGGTGATTTATAGAGACTAAGAATAATATAGAGTGTTGCGATGAGGTAGTGAAATGTGCTTCTTTTAGGTAGGGATATTCTTGCGCTTGTTGGTAGATGATGTGATTAATAAGAAGTTTTTATATGTTAGGGTTTTTTTACCCATGTGGAGTCACAAATATAAGTGGAAGATAACATGCATCTGAAGGTGAAACCCATGTGGTAGATTCCAGTATCAACTTTGACAATGGTAGCCTTTCAGTGATCCTTAACTTCTAATCAACTGACCAAAAACCCCAGCCAATTTTTCAAGTAATTGCAACTTCATATGGACCATCAAGACCTTGTCCTGTTCGACCACATATAGAGAACCACCAATCTAGGTTCTAAGATGACTGTTAGGATAGGTAAGGCAGAGGAGGAGCTTATATGGAAAGATAGGGGTGCAGAATATTGAAAATAATTATACATAAATGACTGAAAGTATAAACACGTATATTAAAAGGCGGAGGTCTTTGTTCAGTTTAGAAAACCTTTATTGATGCTACTCCAATGGAATCCAAATCTCATTGAAGATGCAAAATTAATTGAACTTGTGAAAAATAAAGCATTGGCATCCAAAGGGAGATTAAGACTGAACCAAGGTTTCAGCAAGAAAGGATCAAAGTATTTTCAATACAACCAAAAGATGAACAAGTTTATGTCATTCAGAACTTTTGGGATGTATTAGTAAAGCCTCGAAATGTTGATACTTAAATTTTAATAAAAGTTGTGATAGGATCGTGAACATCACGAGAGATGATAAAGAATTCAATATAACAACATTTCCAGGAAAAAACATGCTTCTGGACTTAAGAAATAACTTGAGGGGCATACCTCATCCCATTTGTACCGAACTTCTTTCGCATCGATGATTATTACCGACGATAAAATCCGTAGAGGTCATGGACCTATAATTATTTTGTTGGGGTAGAGGTAAGAAGAATTCTTATAGATCCTAGCAGTTATACTAACATAATGCTTAAAATAAATTTGGCCAAAATGAAAAACCCACCAACATATCGGAACTCAAATAGGACGGTGGTAGGACATATCGGTGAATATGTTAAGCTCATAGAATAAATGAAGTTAGATATATACCTAGGAAAAGGATAGTATTATAAGGAGTTGAGTTCTTCTTTCATGATAGTGGAAAGTCCAACTACTAATAATGTGATCTTTATGCGATCATGTGTGGTCGAGATGCATGTCATTATTCTATTGTGCATAAATGCATCTGATACATAGTGAATGATAAATCTAGAGTTATAGAGGAATAGAAGACCTCTAGAGATGTTATGTCACCTCTCATGCATTGGAAAAAAAAAATAAAATTTAGACAGAATCTCACATGATGGGAAAGATATGTATGTCCCGTAAATCCTCTAGCTTGGTAGTCCTAGATGAGACTATATAAATTTATATGTAATCAAGGAAAAGAGTTAAAAAATCGGTACTATTCTATTAGAAAGTCTTCAAAATTATATATTGTCCTTTTTATTGGTTAATCTTGATTTTTTTCTTGCACGCTAAATGATGTTACAAGGGTACCATAAAACGTCATATGTCACGGGTTATCTAGTAACCCAGGATATTCTCCATATCTTTCAAAATAGAAAAATATTGTATAAAAATATGAGGTTATCACAACCGAGTTATACCAGTTTTATATGGTTGGACACATCCAAGATTCCATATAACCCACTTTGCACTGCTAACCCGGTGTTGGTTCGAAAATATAACATAAAATGATGACTATGCGTGGATTTCACATACTTGAACATAACACGATCGAATGATCCATTCCTAGTATCTATGATAGATCAATAGGTAGACTCGCATTCAGGAAATAAACTTTTATCTTTTGTGGATGCATACTATGGGTATAGTCAGTTATAGATGCACTCGATAGACCAAGAATCTACCATATGTATTGTCAACCGAGGTCTTTATTTTTATAAGGTAATATCTATTAGACTAAAAAAAGGATAGGGAAACATATCAAATTACTATATTGTACCAATTTTGTTTGGTATAACATTGGTGTCCAATATCAATCGTGTGGTAACGTCGTACCATGCCGAAATTTTAAATAAACATATAATTCTAATTTATAACTATAAAAATGTATGTGAAAACAATTTTAATATAATAATATTCTCTATATGTTGGTTTTTTAAATTAAAATAAAACTTTTATACAAAAGTTATGGTATTTCTCGTGACAATCGTTTATAGAAAACAACTTTACTATTAACGGATTTTGGATCTATTTAAATTTTAATTCTATACTAGTTGAAGATACATAAAATTTAGTTTCCTAAAGATATCGGGTCTATGAGTCGAGTTTCTATTGAAAAACATATCATATTAAATTAAAGTTTCTAGACAAAGTTATCACAATTCTCGTAAAAGTGATCGAAGTTATCAAAAAATCTATCTGAATTAACATATTTTAGATCAAATTAAAGTATAATTTTATACTTATTTATAATGTTAGAATTGTAATTTCATATATTATTGTGACGATCTATGAGTCTAGTTTCGAAGTATAAAAATATCATATTACAAAAATTGCATAAGTTTATTTTATTTGTGGTAACCATGATCAAAGTTGTCCAAAATAGATTTTATCTCAACAAATCATTGATTATATTAAAATGTAATTCTGTATTGATTTAGAATACTTGAAAAAATATTTATATATATGTTTGTAAAGATCAACGACTCTAGTTTTTGTTAAAGAAAATATCATATTAAAATAAAATTTCTAGACTAAATTGTCGTATTTCTCACAATATATGTCAAAATTGTCAAAATCCGATTATGCATCAACAAAATTTAGATCAAACTAAAATATTTCTAGGATTACACACTTATTTATAATGTTTAAAACTTAACTCAATATATTATATTAAATATATACTACATAAACTATCATATTAAAATATCAAATTTAGACAAAATTATGACACTTCTCGTAATAGTTATTGAAAATGTCATATAGCGAGTATGAGTATGTAAATACACTTTTTTAGAACAAATTAAAATGTAAATTTACACTAATTAAATTATATAAAAAAGTAACATACTTATTTCAACGTAATTGGTTTAATATATTTGATATTTATTATGTGTTTAACTACTTTTAAGGAAATTATTGAAAACAATAAATTACTTGTTTTATTTTATTTTATTTTTTATTTTTTATAAATGTGTTTTATTTTTATTTTATGATAATGAACCATACCAAAGGACATAACCTTGTAACAATGCAAACCCCTATCAGTAATGATAGTAGTGCATTCTTCATCCTTCAGATCCATTTGGATCTGGTTAAATCCTGCAAAAACATCCATGAAAGTTCATATTTATTTACCCAAGTAGAATCAATCAGCTGATCTAGCTAAGGAACAACAAATGGGTTTTTGAGAAACTTAGTTTTTTTTTTAGTTTTAGATTTGCAAGGTTACTCTTGTATGATGGGAAATAATTGTTTTTTCTCTTTAAATAATGTGATTGTTGGAAATATAATTATGATTAAAGAGAATAATTTGTATTCGTTGAATACTATTAATAATCACAACATTGCTATGAATACACAATATACACCAAATAACATTGTTAAATCTGAAAGATCTTTAAAATGGTGGCACTAGCGGTTAGGTCACAAATCCAAAGTTGTGATGGACAAGCTTGTTGGTAAAGGTTTATTAGGTCCATTTGATTACTCTGATTTCGGTATATGTATCGAGTGTATCAAAGGGAAAGAACCAAAGTTAAAAAGTTAGGGGCATATAGAGCAAGCTAAGTTCTGTAGTTGATACAGACCGACATTTGTGGACCGTTTCCACAAGAATCGTGGAACAGACATCGTTCCTTTATATCATTCATCGACAACTACTATTGTTTCGGTTACCTCTATCTTCTTAATGAAAAGTCTAAGCCCTTGGGAAAATCCATAGATTTTATGACCGGGGTTGAGAAACAACTCGGTAAAATCATTAAGATCGTTAGATCTGACCGTGGTGGTGAATATTATGGTAGATATGACGGATTGGGTGAACAACGTCCAGGCCCTTTGCACAGTACCTAGAGAAGTGTGGAATAGTCCCTCAAGACACTATGTCGGGTTCACCTCGCACGAATGGTGTATTTGAAAGGCAGGACCGAACACTAAAATATATGTTTAGAAGCATGATAAGTCATTCATCTTTGTTATTATCTCTTTGAACGGAAGCCATGAAATGTGTCGCTTATATACTCAATCGAGTACCCACTAAGGCTACTGTTAGGACCCCATATGAGCTTTGGAACAGGCATAGACACAATTTAAAGCATATGAATGTGTGGGGTTATCCAGCTAAGGAGAGGCCTTACAAACCTCAAGAAAAGAAACTGGAACCAAAAACAGCTAAATATTTCTTCATAGGTTATTCCAAACATTCTAGAGGGTTTATATTTTATGATTCTCTTACTGGTACAACATTTGAGACCGGAGTGACCAAGTTTCTAGAAGATGTTAAGTTTGGGGAAAAGAAAAAAGGAACAAATGTTGATTTTGAGGAAAATTCCATAAAGATACATGAAGGTTTTAATGGGGATACTCATGTATCAGAAGATAGGGTTGTGATGCCAATCATTTTGGTCCATTTAGAACAAATAATCCTCAAATTAACATTGATGCTCCACTTGAGGCTTCTAACCATGATACGGATATGGTCCAGGTAGAATAAGAGGAACTTCAAGATAATCTTCCACGATATAATCAAAATGACATCGTTCATAGTGATCAAACTTTACCCCCTTAAGAAGTGCAACAAGAGGAAATAGTGCCCATAAGAAGGTCCACGAGAGAAAAGAAGAGTATTATAGGTCTAGAATTTATAGTGTATCTTTATGAGCATGATGAGTCATGTGCTGGAACTATATATGATCTCTCATCCTACGAACAGGCCATGGCAAGCTCTGACTCTAAATCAATGCACAACAATGCAGTATGGGAGCTTGTCCCATTACCTGAAGGGAAAAACAATTGGTTGTAAACGGATTTACAAAACCAAACGCGATTATCTGGCTAATGTGAAAAGACATAAAGCACGTCTTATAGTGAGAGGTTATACTCAACGTGAAGGGATTGATTTTAAAGAAACCTTCGCTCCGATATCGATGAAGGATTACTTTAGAACAATCATAGCATTATTTTCACATTTTGACCTTGCTGCTTCATCAAATGGATGTTAAAACCGCTTTTCTCAATAGTAATGTTGACGAAACGATGTATATGGTGCAACCAGAATAGTTTGTGGAAAGTAACTTAAAGGATCTGGTTTGCAGACTGAAGAAATCCATTCATGGTTTTAAAGAGGCTTCTCGTCAATGGTATCACAAATTTCTTAAGATGATAGTCTATTATGACTTTGAGATCAACTCGGTTGAGGATTGTGTATATCACAAGTTCAGTGGGAGTAATTCAATATTTCTTATATTATATGTAGATGACATATTTCTTGCCTAGAACAATAAAGAATTGTTACACACTACAAAAAGAATTCTATCAGATAAGTTTGATATGAAGGATCTTGGTGATGCCGCTTTTGTGTTAGGAATCCAGATTCATCGAGATCGCTCTCGTAGTATTCTTGGATTATGAAAAAAGACATGTATTTCTAGTGTGTTACAACGTTACGTATTGGCAGATTGCCAACCCCTAAGTACCCTTATAGCAAAGAGTGACAGACTTAGTCTAGGTTAATGCCCTAAGAAAAAACTTGGGATTGAGGAAATGAAAACGGTTTGTTATGCTTCGGCAGTTGGGATTTTAATGTATGCTCGAGTTTATACTAGGCTGGAGATTTCCTTTGCTATAAATATGTTGGGGAGATATGTTAGTAATCCAGGCATGGATCACTGGAAAGAAGTTAAAAGGGTACTCTAATACCTGCAAGAAACAAAAGGGCACATGTTGACATATGAGAAGTCGGATAAACTGGAGATCATTGGGTATTCCAACTCGGATTTTGGTGGATGCACAGACACACTAAAGAATGCGTCA